>JANEHK010000231.1:0-14022 GCA_025960845.1 Tachycineta bicolor | reverse complement strand
ACACGTGTGTCAGTCCAGGCTTGTAGTAAAATCACTGGTCAAATTAGCGGGAAAATTATTCTAGGAGGTACTCGAAAACACATGATTAACAAGGCAGTCATTTTTCACAAACAGTGTGAGTTCATGAGAGGAAAGCCCTACTTGTCAAACCTAATTTCCTTTCACAGAGTGGTAACCTACCTAGCTGAAGAACGGTAGCCAACTGATGCAATTTTCTTTGCATTTCTCCAAAGTTTTTGATACCGTTTCTCACAGGATCCTTCTGGACAAAATGTCCAGGACACAACTGGATAAATACATTGTGTGATGGGTGAGCAACTGGCTCATGAGTCAGGCACAAAGGATGACAGTGATGGGCAATCAGACTGGCAACTGGTCTCCAATGAGGCTCCTCACTTTCAGGGTCAATCCTCTTCAACATCTTCATGAACAACTGGGATGCCGGACTTGACCAAATACTAAGTTCGCAGAGTATACAGAACTTGGGAGGAGCTGTCAACTTTCTCAAAAGCAGAGAGGCTCTGTAAAGAGACCTTAACAAATTAGAGGTGGGCAATCACCAACCATATGAAGTTCAGCAAGGGCAAGTACCAGGTTCTGCACCTAGGATGGGGCGACCGTGGATGTACAGACAGACTGGGAACCAAGAGGCTGGAGATCAGAGCTGAAGACAGCAACTTGGGGGTCCTGGTTGATGGCAATTTGGATATGAGTCAACAGTGACTTGGCAGCCTGGAGGGCCAACAGTGTCCTAGGGGGCACCAGGCCCAACATTGCCAGCTGGGCAAGGGAGGGGATTGTTCCACTCTGCTCAGCACTGGGGCGGCCTCACCTTGAGTTCTGGAGGTAGTTTTGGGTGCCACAATATAAGAAAGATATTAAATTGTTAGAGAGTGTCCAAAGGAGGGACACAAAGATGGTGAAGGGTCTGGAAGGGGAGTCTTACGAGGAGTCACTGAGGTCACTTGGTTTATTCAGTCTGGATAAGGGGAGGCTGAGGGGAGACCTCAATGCAATCTACAACCTGAGAGGCAGACACTCATCTCTTCTGTCTGGTGACCAGGGACAGGACTCAAGGGAAAGGTATGAAGTTGTGTCACGGGAGGTCTAGGCTGGCTATTAGGAAAAGGTTCTTCCCTCAGATGGTGATCAGGCACTGAACAGGCTCCCTAGGGAATGGTCACAAGCCCTAAGGCTGCCAAAGCTCAAGGAGCATTCAGACAATGTTCTCAGGCACAGAGCTGGGGTGTCTGTACAGGGCCAGGTGGTAGATTTGATGATCATGATGGATCCCTTGCAACTCAGGATATTTTGTGATTCTATGAATCTATGAGTTAATATCTGACAATAATAATATTAAGGAAATGCACCCGTTCCATTTCCTGTAGGATTTAGAAAGGATGTTAGATGGCTGGGTTTTTTGGAGTATTTCTTCCAAATATTTAAGTGTGACTAATAATACCGTTTTTCTTGAGAAGGTTTGGTAGTGGGGAAAGAAGATTGAAGGGGTGGTCATTGTAAGAAAAATCCAGGGACAGTCACACATAACAGAGTCTGTTTCAGCCAGCTCCTAAATGGATTCACTGTTGCTCCACATGCGCAAATTAGCAATGCTGGTGATGTCTGAAAGCACATTCAGGAAAGGGCAGCACACTCCACTAGAAGTGAGGGATGACCCAGAAAATGTGAGACACCAGAGAGAGGAGAGGAGGAGAAGTTGCCCCAGGCAATAGTGCAGAGGTTCCCCAGCAGCCCACAGAAGAGACCATGGTGCAGCAGATATCCACAGAGAAACCCATGGGTGATCCCATGCCAGAGCAGATACATAGACGCTGTAGGAAGTGTGGTCTGTGCAGGGCCCATGCTGAAGCAAAACAGTGGCCCTTGGAGGACTCAAGCTGAAGCCCATGGACATGATGCACATTGGAGCCAATCCTGATTGTTTGCAGCCTATGGGAAGGGTCCATGCTTGAACACATTAAAAATGAGAGGAAGAAACAGTGACAAGGAAGGAACAGTTGTGTACAGATGTTCTGCATCTCACTGCACTGCATTGGGGTGGAGGAAACAAAAGAGTCAAGAATTAAAGAGGGAAGTTGAGGCTGTGAAATAGACATGAGGATGGAGTGAAGGTGTTGGGGGGGTGTTTTTGGTTGCTTCTCACCATCCTGCTCTATTTTTAATTGACAATAAGTTAAATGAATGTTCCCCAGGTCAAGTCTGCTTTTGCCCATGGTGGTTATTGATACGTAAACCTTCCGTCTTCATCTTGAGCTGTGACTACTTCCACCTTACTTTTGCTCCTGACTGTGGTGGTTTCAGGCAGATTTTGGGAGAAATGCTCCTGAGGGGCCCCCCTTCCCTCCCCCCAACCGGTTCGGGAAAAAAAATTCCTCAGAGAGAAGTGGAAAAAACCTGTTTATTACACAGGAAAAGCACTCCCAGCACAATACCTGATGACAAGAGCTTTGTGCCACTTACGGAGGGATAACAGACTTAAAGAAAGTCTCTCCCCTGGAAGATTGTCAGTGTGCTCCACCGCTCCGTCTCCGCTGGCGTTGGGAGAAAAGGAGATGTGCAGGGCTGGTCTTGGTGGGGTGGGTCCCCTGTGGAGGCCCCCGGTGCTTCCCCAGGTCCTTAGTCCGGAGAGGTTGGAACAGTTCCGAGGAGTGGGCAAAAAAGAAAAAAAAAGGAGAAAAAGGAAAAAAAAAAAAAAAAAAAAAAAAAAGGAAAAGAAAAAAAAAAAGCAAGAAAAAAAAGCGCTTCAGCTATTCTACAGCGTCTAACTACGCTAGCACTACACTAACTAACTGCTGGGGAAAAAAAACAACAGAGCTTCTTCAGTCTCGCTGGGTTCCAACTCCCCCGCTTCAAGGTCACTCCGATGAGCAGAGTTTTCCTGGGGAAAAACAAACCGCGCTTGCCCTCCCCCCTGCACCCAACAGACGATTGGGGATACACAGTCAAACCCAAGACACTGACCCATAGAGGAAGCAAAGCTGGGGGCAAGATCTGGAGCACTGGAAGCCAGCCAGGGTCATTCTGGTTTTACATCAGCTATGGGAAATAGAAGTGCATTGAATATTTGTCTTTTACTTGCTATACTTTCTGCTTCCTGTTTGTCCCAGTAGGAGCAGTCTTCTCCTATGGTTTTTCCCCTTGTTATGTATGTTTTGAACAAATAATCAATTTTATTATAATATAAAAAGGGTAGCTATGACTATAAGTAGAAAATAGTGAATAGGGTTGTGTTTACAATGTGCAACCATAGAAACCTCACTAAGAAGTTACTGGGCCCTTATGCTTCAGTCAAGAAACTGTGGAGACCATTATGCTCACCAGTTATGCTGCTTGGAAACACACTACCCTACCCATCTTGATTTTAATAGGATTCCAAACAGTAGACCTTAGCAGAGTTGAGCAATGGTTGTTTTAGGATAAGAATATTGATGAAGTTATTGACTATTGGAACCAATCAATGTAATGGTTAAATTTAATAGTGGGCATAGTATGCATAATATGTAAAAGAACTTAGGTAATGATGATTCAGCAGAAAAAGTTTATAAAATGGATGGGTTTTGTTTGTTAAGCAGAACATGTTTTAGGAGGAGCTAGTCCCATGTTCTGGGCACTCCCAACAAAGAAATGTCTGCCTATTTACATTAAATTGGTGCTGGATTTTTTTCTTCCGTCCCCTTTGGTGATACCCTCAGGGGATGGTGGGCAATGAGGTTAATTGGCCCTTGTCACCCTGGAGACCAGTGGCAGGTTTACAGCTTTTCTGTTCCTAACCATCCATCCCTCACTGCCTTTGACTTCCAGCCATCCACTCTCCATGTATTCTAGACAGAACAGTCCAGGGTATCTCAGCTGTCTTTATAATCCCAAATTTCTGAGACTCCTGATGAACTTCATGTGAGGTGGGAACTAGGAGGAGGGCATGATACAGTTCTCCTGTCTTGACGCCCAAGCAGGAGACCCTTCTGTGTGAGGCTGAGCTAGGGAAAAGGCCCTCAGTTCTCCCCTTACAACCCAAGTTCCCTCATGCATCCAGAGATCAGCAAACAAAAATCCATTTCATGTGAAGGTCTCGGCTTACTGCCTAAGGGAGAATGAAAAGGTGGTTTCCAGTGCCTCACCAACCTCACAGTAAAGAATTTCTTCTTAATATTGATTTTAAAACTACCTTCCTTCACTCTAAAGCAGTTTCCCTTTATCCTATATCTACATGACCTGGTAAAGCATCCCTCTCCAGCTTTATTTTAGAAGCTGTTTAGTACTCAAAGGTGCAATAGGATCTAGCCAGGGCTTTGTCTTCTCTGAGGTGAACAACCCCAACAACCCCAAACCTCTAAACCTGTCTTCATAACAGAGGTGCTCCAGCCCTCTCATTCTCTTCATGAGCCTCTTCTGGACTCCTTCCAGCAGGTCCACACCCTTCCTGTGTTAGGGATCTGCTGTGTTAGGAGTTCCAAACCTAGAGACAGTACTCCAGGTGGGTTTCAATGCTGTTTGCTGCCTGTCACATGTAATGCAACATATAATGTCAACACTTCATGCCTTCCTTTTACCCCTCTCTTCCAGCCTTGATTTGTATTATCTCAGGAAGCCAGAAGCTCCCTGAGGTGACAGAAGGAGCAGAATGCAACTTTGCAGCATCTGCCTAAGTCCTTCATCCCACTGGAACGGTTCTGGTACCAGCACTCCAGGCTGTCCTCCCGAGGCTCTGAGTGGCTGCAAAGCATGGATCAGAGAGCTAGGATCTCATCACAGTATTTTACTAACAAGAGTTTACTCTACCAAGAGCACTGAGAGTTTTTCAGCACAAGGACCCACATGGAGGGGGCTGTCCAAAGGGGGCCCCACATTTAGTAAACAGGAACTGGAGATGATTTGAATGCTGGCAACAGAGACCAGTGCTTGGGTCTTACTAGGAGCAGGTGAAGCTTTGGTTTCAGGACATAGGAAGAGCCGATCCCTAATGGCTTTGAAGATGGACATGCTGCTGGCCAAGACAGGGACAATGAGAGATGTCGGTAACGCCTCAGTGATGATATATTTAAGAAGAAAATCAAAACAAAATCACAGTTTTTCTCCCCGTAGGGAAGAGGAGGACCTGAGAACATGTGAAGGAAAACAACATGGCAACACCAGGATCAGTGGAGAAGTAGGAGGAGGAGCTGCTCCAGGTGCCAGAGTTGAGATTCTTCTGCAGGCTGTGGTGAGACCATGGTGAAGCAGCTCTGCCCCTGCAGCCCATGGGGATGCTGAGATCCACCCACAGCCCGAGAGGGAGGTGCCCATGCCAGAGCAGGTGGATGCCTGGAGGAGGCTGTGATCCAGTGGAAGACCCTTGAGAGAGGAGGCCCCTGCTTCCAGGCTGGAGCAGCCTGTCCTTGGAGGTATGCACCCCATGGAAAGAGAGATCCACACTGCAGCAGTTTTGGGAGGACTGTCTGCCCATGGCAGGGACTCATGTTGCAGCAAGTACTGTAGACCTGCTGCTCATGAGAGTGGACCCACAACAGCGAAGTTCATGGGGGACTGTCTCCTGTGGGAGGGACCCCTCAGCCTCACAGGGGAAGGACTCTTCTCCAGGAGCAGTGGAAGAAAAGTTCAGTGATGAACTGACCAAAAAATCCCCTGCCATCACAACACTGTTGGTGGGAAAGAGGGAGGGTCTGAGAGGAAAAAGGTGTTTTAAGGGCTTATTTTACTTCTCATTATCCTCCTCTGATTCTGTGAGTAATAAAGTGACTTTGCAACTTTTTGAGCCTCTTTTGCCCTTAAAGTGTTTTCTCCCGGTTCTTAATTCACTCATATACCCTTCATTATTTTTTTTCCCCTCTCCACTGCCAAACTGTAGCAGGAGAGGGTGAGCAAGCGACTCTTGTGGGTGCCTGGCATTGGGCCAGTGTCAAAACTATGACACTTGCACAGCTTGAGTGTGCTTGATACCAATTCCAACTAGTGAAATATCTGAGAACTGAATATAACAACAGCAGCTGGGCCCTGTCAGTGCTAAAGGAGGTATGACGTACATATCTATCCCTGTGTGCTGGCAATAGAACACGGGAGAAGGAAGAGATGAAGCTGTCGGCTGTTCCCAGGCACTGTTATTTTCTATCTCCACTGCCATTTTGGATTGATGGTCTAATTGCCATTGACTGTAGAGTAGCAGGGGATGTCTTCATCAGCTCCAAGGGAAACGGCACAAAGTAAAATTCACTGCAGGTACTCCCATCCTCGTCTTCCTCTCTCTTTTTCCCTGAGCAGACAGGAATAGTTCCTACAGGGGGTATCAAGGGCAGCCACAAAAATGCAGTGGAGATCCTGTAGGCTGTCCACCAGCCTCTCCTGTGGAAGGAGGGAGGGCAACATGTCCCCATTAGACTGGTCTGGGGAGATTAAAAAAAAAGAAAAGTGAGAGAAGGAAATAGCAACCTGAAGCCCTGTCATGTGCTTAAACAATGGAGGTCTTGGGCCTGCAGGTGAGAAGCACAAGAGTGGTGCCCCTTTCCTGGCAACTTTTCCATAAACAGATCTACAGGCATGAAACAAGTTCACATCACCTGCCCACAGGGGATGCTGCCAGCTCTTAATCTGAGCATTGTGCCTGTGCTGATGTCTTTCTGCCCTGAAGTTCTTGAACCTCTCATCTTGACACTTACGGAAGTTTGCATAAAAGAAAGCACGTGTAATGCACTAGGAAATGAAAAGGCAGCAGTGCAGGAAAACAGGACACAGCCCTACCATTAGCTGGGATAATTGGCATTTGAGATGAGCTGGCCATAAAATAATCACTTCAACAAAGGTGTCTCTGGGCCTGAGGCAGGGCTGGACTGCTATAAAAGGCAGCCCAAGTCTCTGCTCTCTCATCCACTTCTCTCACCTCCTTCTCCTCAGGAATCAGGTGAGTGCAAAGCTTCTTCTCTTTCTCCTGCTTCAAGAGCTGCTCTTTCCTGGCTGTAGGTCTCAGCTGAGAGATACTATAAGAGCTGAGGGATGGGAGCTGCTTGTGCTGGGAGAGGGCAGGGGAGAGAAGGTCTTGTGCAGACAGAGAGAGGCTGGGACTTGGTTGAGGTGGCTCCTGGGCTTTGAGCTGGGCAGTGCAGTGTGGGCCAGGAGGTGCCTTTAGGTGTGGAGCTGCTTCTCATGTGTCTCCACTTTCTGCTTCTCCCTGCTTTCCATCCTAGGTGCACCTGTGACCCCGAGCCATGTCCAGCTGCCAGCCCTGCAACCCTTGCTGCCAGCCCTGTGGCCCCTGCCCGCTGGCCAACAGCTGCACTGAGTGCTGTGTCAGGCAGTGCCAGGACTCCCATGTTGTCATCGAACCCTCGCCCGTGCTGGTGACCCTGCCCGGCCCCATCCTCAGCTCCTTCCCACAGAACACCGCCGTGGGATCCTCCACCTCTGCTGCTGTTGGCAACATCCTCAGCTGTGGCGGAGTGCCCATCAACTCTGGGGGCTTTGACATCTCCTGCATCACCAACTGCTATGGTGGCAACAGATGTCGTCCCTGCTAATTCTGCTGGCAAAATCCTTGGGCAAGAACCTCCACAATCTCAGGGCCTGATTCTGGGCAAGAGATAGAGCTTTGGGAGTTTCAAGCCATTGTCCCCTTCTTCTCCTCTCTCCTTTTGCTCTTTCTTTTGCTTTCCATGTCTCTTCAAGCCAGTCTAGTGGAGACCTGTTGCCCTCCTCTCCCTCTGCAGGCCAAGCAGAGGGACACCCCTACTGCATCTTAGTGGCTGCTCCTGGTGTCCTCTCTGAGCCACACTGAGTATTTTTTTCCTCTACACTCAATAAAGCTGTTTTGCATCCATGTATGGGTCTCTGAGTCCTCCTTCATTCTGTAACAACTCTTCCAGTCTACTCAGGGAAAATAGCTGGAGAAAGCAAATGGTGGGATTCCCTCTAGTGGATTTTCCTTTGTGCCTTTTCCCTTGGAGCTGACAAAGTCATCCCTGGCTTCTTGGCAGTCAGAGGCCATCAGGGAGGCTGGCTCTAAAGGGTGGTAGGAATGGGGAAAGGAAAAACAATTCCTGCCACAACCTCATCTCTTCCTTCTCCTCCACCCCCTTACCTGGTCTGGGCTCCATGGCATGCAAATAGAAGCACAGGCAGATGAGATGCACTCCCTCAGCACAGGCCGGCCAAGCTGCTGTCCAAACATGCTGGGCTGAGACAATTCACAAGTTGGGATTGGCATCCTCCATACTCAGGGTACGCAGTGGTAAATGACTTTTGGTTGAGTTTATGCAAATAACTTATGGCATCACTAAAGCTTTGCATTTCTTCCACTTACGGATAGATGTTACTTGAACACTGTCTTCCCTTCTGATCAAACCAGTGCCCAAGAGTATCAGTAAAGGATGATGGACCCTGGTGAACCAATGGTCTGGCAGAGACAGCCCACACACAGATCGTGGAGTCATAGAATGGTTTGAGTTAGAATGGATCATACAGATCATCTAATCCCACCTAGGTGCCTTTATCTAGATCAGGATGTTCCAAGCCCCATAAGTGAGAGACTGGAAGGATTGCTGGCTTGAAATATTTCACATGATTTTGCGTGGAGGAAGAGGCAGCTTGGGCTCTGCCCTGGTGAGGCAATACCCTTCTCCATACACCCCATTCCCTGGACCTGCATCCCAACCTTTCAGAGGCTGTGAATCTCTGGAAAACCAGAGGCAATGCTCCACAGCCTACCCCTGCACCCCAATCTAGCCCCAGAGTGGCCAGATGGCTGGAAGTCCCACCAAGACCCAGAAAAGTCAAAGGGTGTTTAACCTGAGACAAAAGGTAAGCACGTCTTGACCCTCCGTGTTCTTGGAATTTCTACAGGCTGAACACCGTTAGAACTAGAAATGATAGCTGTGTTTGTTCTTTTCTATTCCTTTTCTGTCTTTCTTTACCCTTCTTCTTCTAATTCTCTTCTTAGAATTTTGGGTAACTAAAATCAGATGGGCTTAGAGTTTGCTAAATTTAATTGATTAAATGAATGCTTTGAGAAGTATTTTGCATTGATTGGACGCTGCTTGAAACCTTTTGTCGAAGTTCTTCGATTTTCTAAAGTTGCCAGTAAAGGGTTTTTTGGTTTTTTGGACCTGTTGAAAATATCTTCTTGGTGTTTCTCTTTTGTGTCTAACTCAGAGTATGTGAAAAACCAAAGCACTTTTAAGTATCACACTGAAAGAGATTTTGGGGGTCTTACATTTTAATTGGCACAGTGAGCAAGGTACTCTTGAGGAGATAAAGAGGTTATTTTACACATACAGAGCTGCTCCCTGCAGAATAAAGGGTAAATCAATTTTTGCTTGAAACTGATGTTATATAATTCGTTGGTTGGCTCTCTCAATTAAGAGATAAATTAGGTGTATGTTAAAGAAAATTTGATCGCTGTATAGTTATTATGATGATTGTTTAGATCTCCTCTGTTCTCCCCATAGTTCCCCATCTTCCCCAAGAGACAGCCTTGGTACTCAGGACACATGGAGGGAGGGCGTGTACCTTTGCCCTTGCATGAGGCATTTTGGGAGGAGGGTGGGCTTGTTACTAGGAGGTGCGGCATGACAACACCTGACCTCCAGTCAAGCTGCAAGAAAGAAGCCTCCAACAATGAATGTCAAAAACAGTTGACTGACAAACTTTGGGAGGGGCCAAGGTTGTCTGATGCAAAATCAGGGATATAGAAAAGCGGAGCAGCCATTCTGTAGATGAGCTCGTGGCTGCCAGGGTTATCAGCTCCCAGTGTGCTGTCCTTTTTCCTTATTCAGTCCTTTGTTGTATTTTGTTAAGGTTTTTAATAACCCTTTGAAGTTTTTGAAAGTGAGTGTTGTTTCTCACACTCATATTCTCCAGCAAAAAGGTCATAGAATCCTGGGTAAAAACTGATCTGACTTTGTGCCAGTTTTGTATTAATTGATTTGTGATGAGCAGGGAAAAGATCATTCTTGGAAGAGATTATCTAAGCAAAGCTGCTAACATTTTCCTCTGTGACTTGACAAAATGAATTAGTGGCTAGTTTGAATACTGACAACCTGTTAAACCAATTAAAGAGCTGAATACGCCTCAGTGAGATTGACATTTTAAGATGAACAAACACGGGAAAAGTCTCTTTTTCTTCTGGCCTGGGAGCAGGTATAACAGGCTGGCCCGGCCTGTGCAGCTGGGCCGGGTGGGCCCTGCCATGAGGCCAGGTCCCATCCCAGGGAGCCCACCGGGCCCTGTCCCCGCCAGGCTGGGCCCCAGGGCCTGCCAGGCAGGGAGAGGGGAGGCTAAGGGGCCCCAGCAGCTTTTAACATCTTGCCACCTGGCCGGTTTCCCCTCCCAGCACAGTCAGGCTAGCCCGTGGCTGGAATTGAACGCAACAGGGGCCTGAGACCAGCCCTGTGGCCAGAGTGGTTGCTGCCATTCTGGCCCAGGCCCCTGAGATCCTGGCACAGCATGGCCTGAATCTATCACCGTGACTGCTTTGGCCACCACACAGCAGAAACCATCACAACCCTCCACAGGCACAGGCAAGATATTAACTCTTTCACTGCACAGATGAAACTTGCAAAACATTGGTCCTCTCTCAAGTGACAGAAAAGGACAAAGTGAAGACACATAGAGAAACAACAAGAGGACACCAAGGTCAGTAAAGAAGGAGTCAAGTCTCAGCTGGGAGGAGAATGAGGAGATGCTAGAATATCTCTTTAATTCATGAAAAAACATGAAAGGATGGAGCATTCAAATTGTAAGGATCAGCAAAAGCATTGGTCCTGAAGCAAGTGAATGTTAAAGTAGCTGTGATCTCATGAGAAGTTTGAACAGAGAGAGGGAGATGAGAGTGATGAAGACCCTTTGCCCCCAGGGAAAGAAGATCTCTGTTCCCAGAGATGAAGATGATTTCAGAGATTAGATGAAGAGAGCCTTTGCTTTTGAACAGCTCATCCTTAAAATAGTACCCCATGAGTTGATATAGCCCATGAGTTGACACAGCTCATGAAAGCAGATGTGGGAAGGCTGCATGAGACGGGAGGGACTTCACGAATGCAGATTTCCGAGCAGCTGCTCTTTGTGGAAATTAAAGCCACAAGAGAACTGTTTCTTGTGGAGAAATCTCCCTGACACAGCAAGAGAGACTCCTTTCCCTAAGTGAACAGAAGAAAGACTATTTTAGAGGTGGTGAACTGAGTGAAGGTTCCAGGTTTTGTCCCTGTATATTGTCAGTGAGAAAGAAAAAAAAAAAAAAAAAAGTCAGAGGGGGAGGGGAGGAAAAGTATTCTGTAAGTTTTATTCTGATTCTTTTTTTTTTTCTTCTTCTTCTTCTAGTTCTGTTAATAACATTTTCTTTATACTCTTTAAAATTTTGAGCCTGCTTTTCTCTTCTCCTAACCCTATCTTGCAGCAGAAAAGGAGTAAATATTTCTACTGGGTGCATTAGCATTTAGCCAACATGAGACCCACTACAGACCTGTTGTCCACTTATAGAATTTCTAAAAGCTTATAGATTTTGTCTGACCTCATAAAGAGGGATGCGGGCTAAGAAGAATTGGCAAAATCTGCAGTTAGTTGCAGAGAAAACTTGAACTTTGGCAAAAGACAGAGGGAAAAACCCCAGCAAGGGAAAAGTTCTGGTGTCCATACTGGTGGAGGCTGAACTCAAAGAGAAATATGTTGTGGAACAGCAACAGAAAGACCTGACTGAGTTGCAAATTTTCTTGGAGGCTGAAACAATAGGCCACCTCAGGGCAGACTGAGAATGGAATGCCCAGAAGAAGCTAGCCCAAAACCTGAAAAACCAGTTAAACAAGCCAAAGCTTTGGAGTTGCAAATTAACACTGCTGGGGGAGGTGTGGAGAATTAATTAGAGTTTTTTAGCCCTGAGGAAAAGGTGGACCGCCTTGAACATGATGTCACAATCCTCAGCCCATGTGAGTTTAATGCAGCAAAACCAAACCCTCCCTGCACCCTTAACTCCATCCACCTGTAAAAATTGAGAAGGCAGAAGGGGAGGCAGGACTTCACTCCCCAGAGAAGGGGTTTGAGTTAGCAAAGCCAACCTTCCTTCACTTCCATTCACCCCAAGATCTGCCCACCTGTAAAGACAAATACATTTATCAGGAGGCAGACTACACAGTAATATTATCTCATTCTGCAACAGAACAGGTTAAGTTACAAGGGAAAATTTGTAATTGTCCCAAAGAAAATGAAACAGAAAAGGTTTTGAAAATTTCACTGATGTGGTAGTCTTGGTTTAAAATAATTTAAAGAGCTGGGCACTCTAAAATGAGTAATCTTCCCCTGATTCTAACCAATCCCTTTCCACCAATAAAGAACGAAATATGAGTAGACATAAGTGAAAAAATACCACTTTACTAATGAATGGAACAGGCAAAAAATATTGGTAAATTACCACTAGATAAGAAATTACTGGACCTCACAAAACCCATGGGAACAAGGAGAGACATGAAATTCCAGAAATATTCTTCTTAAGGTGGCTGCATGGCTTGAGGGACAAGGAGAGATGGCATCACATTCTTTCCTTCCAAGATGGCAGGTGACCATGTGGTCCTAGAAAAAAATGGACAAGATAATGGTAAACACTACCGAGAAAGGCAAGAGCCTGTAGAGCAGTTCCAGTGGCCAATGAAGACTTGCCAGCTCAGCCAGGGTTTGCACTCCTGCTGCTTCCTCCTACCATTCATGGGGCTGTCCTGGTGCTGCTGCTGTGCTCTGCACTGTGCCTGTGGTGAAGAGGAATGGACAGACCTGTCCACATCAGCACAGGGTGGTCCAGCCCCAGGAACCTGCTCACTTTTTTACTGCTGGCAGTTTTGAAGTTCATTTCAAAACAGTTTCTAATTGTGAAATGCAGTCTTTACAAGCAGCTATAGTCGTAAATCCAAAGCAAATATTTTCAAAGCCAAGATCCCACCTTCACCAAAAGCTGCCATGAAAGAGAAAGTCTCTGTTCCTGTATTTTTCTTTCCTGGAGTTGGGGCAAATCCATCTTGACCAGCTTGCTGGAGCATGGCTGCCTGTAGTGACAGGCAGCACCCATGGGACTCACCTCCAGGCAGCTAAAAACTGCTACCTGTAATGTCTCTGAGACAAGGGAACAAAAACAAAGACAACCCAAAAATGAAGAAGCCTCTGCCCAAACAAGACTAAGAGCCTAGCCAGGCAGTAGCCCATGGAGGTGCTTGGTTCACAGGAATGGGGACTGCAACTGTGTTGCCTGAATACGGCAGATATTGATGTCAACTTGTGATTCACCTCAGCCTCGCATGTCTGGAAGGCAGCCAGGCCTTGCCACATAATGAAGGAGTGTATGGCGTGAATATCTCATCTGTCTTTGACCATCTGTGCTGACCACAGACTGCAGACCAGGTGATGGAGGGGAGGATAAGGCAGAGGTGTGGTTGTGGGTTGTCCCCATGACTTCGTACCCCATCTCTATTGCTGCAACCTTTCGAAGCCAGGGTCCCCCTGAAGACCATTCTCAGTGGGGTAGCCAAGGAAGATTTTGATAGCTCTGAAAGAAAAGGCATAAAGTCAAATTCACTGCAGGGAGTCCCAACAATTCCTTTCTCCAGCTTTTTCCTTGAGTTGACTAGAAGAGTTGCCATGGAAAGAAGGAAGATTCAGAGGCCGTGGCTTGATTGCAAAACAACTTTATTGAGTGTAAAGAAGAAGAAGAGGTGCATCACAGAGAGCACCTGGAATACCCACTAAGATGCAATGGAGTTCCTTCAGGGTGTCCATTTGCCCACCCTAAAGAGGGAGGAAGAGGCCAACAGGTTCTCCTGCGTTGGTCTGGAGAGACACAGGTAGCAAAAGAAAGAGATAATGAGGAGAGAGAAGAAAAAGCAGACAGTGGCTTGAAACACTAATTACAATGTCCCAAAGCACTATCTCCTGGCCAGAGCCATGTTTTGAGGTCTTGGAGGTTCTTTCCCAAGGATTTTGCAGGCAGATTTAGCAAGGACGACATCTGTTGCCACCATAGCAGTTGGTGATGCAGGAGATGTC
>JANEHK010000230.1:38842-53820 GCA_025960845.1 Tachycineta bicolor | reverse complement strand
TGTGTGGGGGGATTTCGGGGTTGTGAGAGGGTCTGCAGGGGCATTTCAGGGTGGTTGGGGGGATTTAGGTGTGTTTTGGGGTCTATGGGTTTAGGGTTAGGGTTTGGGGGCATTTCGGGGTGTTTGGGTGTTGTTGGGGTTCTGTGTGATGGGATGAGGGCAGCGCTTCCCTCTCGGGATTTCGGTGTGGGATTGGGAAGGTTCGATCCGGAATGACTCAGCCCCGAGGTGGGGGGTGTGTAATTAATGCCCGGGTTAATTAGGAGGAGCTCATTAAGGGTAGCAGGATGGATATTCCCGATCCTGGATCCAGGAAAAGCATGGGATCTTCCGGCAGGGGATTCCGTGTGCTGGGAATTCCGCACGACCCGCCCTCGTTAGCACAATACGAATTATTAATTACCCGGGTCAAATAATGGGATAATAATGATTATTTAAGGAATGCAGGCAGAGCCATTTACCTGTGCTGGTCCCGGTGGCTCCGGTGGTGCCATCCCTCGCTCCGGACTGCTCAGGGAATTCCAGAATTCCGGAATTCCCTCCCAGGGCTGTTCTACTGCGGACCGGCCCTGATTTCCTACAGCACCTTTGGGTTTCCGTGCCGGCTTTTAAAAATCGCTGCTCTCATCGGGAATTCTTGGAACCTGGGGCTCCCCCAGCAGGTTCTGTGCTGGGTGTTTGTCGCCCGCCGGGGTGACCTTGGAGCGCTTTTTCCTCTCTTCCTCCATTCCTAAACGCGGAGCTGGGTGCTGGCTTTGGGAATAAACACGAGGATTGAATTCCTTCGGCGTATTTAAGGGGGAAAAAGAGGAATTTTAGTGGATTTTGGTGTCAGGAGCTCTGGATGCTGGGGTGGGTCAAGTCGTGCTGATTCTCCAGAGCCTCAAATCCCACCCAGGATCTGCTGAAGCAAAAATTTCAGGAGGTGTTTTCATCGCCCTTCCTGAGTTTTCCAGAGGAAAACGCCTAAAGGGTGGAAAAGAGGGAAGGGTGTGGGTGGTGAGGATGGCAGGGATGTGGGAGCTGCGTGCCAGTGCTCCTGCTGGATTGTCCCCTTGGCATGGTGCGTGCTCCCGGGTTTTCCAGGGATTGGGGTTTGGATGGATTGGGGTTTTTTTGGAGGGAATGGGGTTTGGATGGATTGGGGTTTATGGATTATGGGATGGCTTGCAGCCCCGGGTGTTCCCCCCTCCGCTCCGTGCCCTCATTTACCGATCCTCTGAGGGAAGGGGCTGCTCAGAAATTCCATAAGGAATGAGGGGAATAAAGTTTTAAAGCTTGGAATCGCTCGGAGCAAGATCCGAGAGGGTTCAGGAGGTTGGAAATCCAGGGATTCCCGCTCCGGCAGCCGAGCAGAGTCCCGCACGGAACGAGCCGTTCTGTCTCACCCATTTCCCCGAGGACCCAGCGGTTAAAACCAGCTTTTCCTGGGAATGCTCCCAGTTGGAATCAGCCGGGAATCCCCGCGGGGAACGTCGGAGCTGAAATCCACTGACCTCCCGCTGCATCCTCGGCTTGTCCGGGCGTTGCTGTGGCTACGGAGCAGCATCGATCCCAGCGGCGGCCGGGAATGCGCCGGGATGATCCCGCGGGCTCGGGGGCGGGAGGGAGGGGGCTGCGGGGGCTGCGGTGCCGCGGTGCAGCCGCGCAGGGCGCAGGCTCCAGCGCCGGGTCCTAGCGCCGGCATGCGCCGCACCTGGAACGACAGAGGCCCCCGAGGGAGCGGCGCTGCGGGGGGAAAAGCGGGGCTCGGGAGGGAGCTTTTGGTTCGCTGAGAGGAGGAGGGAGTGGGGACAGGGTGAGAGGGGACGGCCTCAAGCTGTGCCAGGTTCAGGTTGGGTGTTGGGGAAATTCCTTCGTGGGAAGGTTTCTCCAGCCCTGGCGGAGGGTAGCTCCCCATCCCTGGGGGGATTTACTGCCCTGTGGATGTGGCACTGGAGGACGTGGACACCGGTGGCCTGGGCAGAGCTGGGGGAAGGGTTGGACTCGATGGTGTCTGAGGAGTTTTCACCCTGAAGCGTTCCGTGGTTCCGTGGGGATTGGTGTGAAATCCCAGTGTCCACTCCCCTGCGGTTTGTGTCGTTCCCAAGGCCTCGTTTTGGGAGGTGCATGTCCCGAATTTGGGGGAAAACTGGCCAAGCTCTGCAGAGGGGGACTTGGGGATGAGGGATGGAAGGACAGGACGCAGGGAATGACTTCCCACCAGGAAAGGGGAGATTGGGCTGGGATCTTGGGAAGGAATTCCTGCTGGGCTGGAATTCCCAGCTTTGCTGTGGCTGCTCCTGGATCCCTGGCAGTGCCCAAGGCCGGGTTGGATGGATTTGGATCCACCTGGGACAGTGGGAGGTGTCCCTGCCATGGCAGGGGTGGCACTGGATGAGCTTTGAGGTCCCTCCCAACCCAAACCATTCCATGACTCCAGGATTCTGATTCCTTACCACAGGGGGACTTTTGGGGGTCCCCTGGGAGTGTTCAGGGCTTGGAGGGGAATTAAAAAAAAAAAAAGTCTTAAACTCGCTCTGGATTTATTTTGACTCATTAGAGTCCAAATCCCAAATGCTAGTTTAGGATTTCTCTCCCGAACTCAGTTTCCTGACAAACTCAAGCTGCTCCCAACCCCAAAATCAGCTCTGTGGAGGAATTTCACTGGAAGATTTGTCTAAAATAAATCAAAATGCAGTAAGGTGGGATTTTGCTGCTGCTGGATAAACAGTGGGAGTTTCTAAAGGTTTTTCATCTCCCTCCTCCTCGTGCTCCTGGAGCTGGGGGTGTTCCAGCTGCTCGGCAGGGGCCTGGCGTGTATCCCAGATCCCAGAGAAAAGCCTGGAGGTTGAGGGGGGGATATTTCTGGGCATCTTTTCTCTGCCAGGGGTTCCCCGTGCCAGTCCCATCCCTGCTCAGTGCACAAGGATGTTTATTTCAGAGGTTTAATCTGACTTTGGGGGTGTTTCCCTGGGAAAGGGGACGCTGGAGCTCCTGGAAGGCCCAGGAAGGTTTGTTTATCCTGGGGATTTTTTTCAGCTGGAGCAGCAGTTCATCCCAACGTGGCAGTGCTCGAGTTTGGGGGAAAATTGGGATTATTCCCCTTTGTACAGGGCAGGCTTAGCCCCAGATCCATAGGTCGTAGCAAGGGTGGAGCAGCCAAAGCCCCGTTGGAGGTTGGGCTGTTCCCAGAGGGCTCTGGATCATCTCACAGGGCTTTAATTACCAAAAGTTCCCATTTCCCCTTAATTCCAGCACTAACAAAGCTCCCGTCCCACCTCAGCTTCCCGTTGAAGCTCAGGATCCTTGTGGGTCTTTCCCAGCTCAGGATTTTCCAGGATCCTTTCCCTCAGGGGTTCATTTTCATCCCAAATCCGGGCTGTAAATAAAGCAGGAGATGGCGAGTGGTGCCCGTGACTTTGCTGTGTTGAGGAATGGGATATCCATGACTCGAATAGGCTTTTCCAGCTTAAAGGATTCCACGATTCTCTTCCATGATTTTCAACACAGGGTGCCCAGAGAAGCTGTGGCTGCCCCTGGATCCCTGGAAATGTTCCAGGTCGGGTTGGAAGGGATTTGGAGCAACCCAGAACGTTGGTTAGGGGGTGTCCCTGCCATGGTGGGGGTGGCACTGGGTGGGCTTTGATATCCCTCCCATCCCAAACCATTCCGTGATCCTAGGAAATCGTGTTTGTGTGGGAAAAAAATTCCCTCGTGCTTCAGTTTTAACGTGGAAAACTCCGACTGGGGAGGAGGAAGAGGAGAAGGAGCTGTGTGACGTTGGTAATTTCCTTTCTAAATTAACAACTTCTCTTCTGCTCCGCCTGGGAGCGGAGCCTGTCTGGTATTCCCTGGTATTTTCCTGGTTTGGGGTTTGTCCTGCTGTTCCCAGAGCTCTGTGGGAAGAGCAGTGAGGAGTTCCCATCCTTTTGAGGGAGTGCTCCCCAGAGCTCACCCTTCCTCCCACCTGAATTCCTGCTGAAATTCCGTGGCTGTTTCCTGGTTTTCCTTGCACTTAGAAGAAGCTTTCTCGGATTTGGAGCTCCCTCTTGGCATTCCAGCCTCTCCTTGGAGCACAACCCCCGCCGTGGCTCCGTGGGCTGAGCACCTTCCAAGTGTTTGTGTCCGTGGATCTGGGATCAGCCAGCATCCCAGAGGAGGATCCTGCCGGGGAGAGGAGCAGCAGAAATCCTTTAGAATTTAGGATCTGGGAAGAAATCCTTCCCTGTGAGGGTATTGAGCCCTGGCACAGGGTGCCCAGAGAAGCTGTGGCTTCCCCTGGATCCCTGGAAGTGTCCAAGACCAGGTTGGACAAGGCTTGGAACAATCTGGGATAATGGAAACTGTCCCTGCCCATGGCAGGGACGTGGAATTGTTGGGATTTAAGGTCTTTTCCCACCCAAACCATTCCATGAGTCTCTAAGTAGGCGACACGGGTGATATTTGCTCCCAGATTCTGGCAGGGAAACACGGTGAGCTCCCAGTGCCGCAGGAGATTTCTCCTTCTGTGGATAAAATTATTCAGATTTTCTAAATCCCCTCAACTGGTTTAGAATCTGAGGCCAAAGGGGAAGGAGCTCGTCCTCTCTGGGGCTTTTTGGACAATTCTGTGTGGATTTTGTGCGTGTGAAGTTTCCTTTAAACCAGCGCGGAGAGGGGAAGCAGCTGGAGCAGCAACGACCAGCAGATCCCTGAGGTGACTCTGGTTGAGCTCCTAGTGGTCCCAGTGAGAAATTCCCAGTTTCCAGCTGGATTTTGTGTTGTTTATCCCAGTTGTGCATTGGCTGCCGGAGCTCCGGGAGTGTTTCGGGGACGGGGTGGGATTGCTGCGATTGCCCTGTGCGGGGAAGGATTTGGATCCCTCTCGATCCTGTGGCTCCCTTCCAGCTCGGGATATTCCACGTTTTTAGGGGGTTGCTTCCATGTGTTAGGAACCCGGGCTTGGAATGTCGAGCCGCGGCCAGCGCTGGTGGCTCCCAAATCCCCTCGTTCGCCTGATTAGCGCCGGGATCGGTGCCCGGAAGAGGGATGAGGGCGTTAATTTGGGATCCGACAGCTCAGCCAGGAACAATGGGACACCACGTCACCTGTCACAGCCAGGAGCGGGACAATTAGGATCATTCCAGCTGCCCCTAATTAACCCCTTGGGCTCCGTGCACCCACAGGTGCCGCTGCCGGGGATTTGGGACCAACCCCGCTCCGGGGCGTTGTTTTCCCCTCAAAATCCTCCGCGAACCGAAGAGCCAGCGGGGCAGACCTCTGCCCGGGGTCACGGCGGGCTCGGCGCGGGAGGAATTTGGGGTGTCCCTGCCCGGTGGCCGCCGCAGGGCGAGCAGCAAGAGGCCGTGCCGGTGGCCCGGTGCCTCCTCCTGCGGCGAGCTTTAGGACCCGGCGCCGTGACAAGTCTGGAGCGGCACTGGCGCAGAGCGGCTCCATCGGCAGCGCCGGAATTCTCCGTATCCCTCCCTCGGAGCATCCTCGCCCGGAAAAGGGCTTCCCCTCCCTCTCGTACCGCCCGGCGAGAGCCTCGGGGGGAAAGGGGGGGATGCTGGGATCGGCCGGGACGCCGGGAAGCGCCGCTGGATGCTGCCGGCAGTGAGCTGGGAGAGCTGCTGGCTGCGAATCGGGGGTCTCTGGAGCGCGGCAGCATGGCCCAGGGCAGGAGACACGCGTCCGGCCGGGTAAGGGTGGGGAAAAGGGGGCTGACTCAACAGCTCCTGCCTCTGCCGGCTCCTATCGCGACAGATCGCCGCGCTGTCGCGGCGGAAATAGCTGGGTGGCGTGAGGGAGATCGCGATTGTGCTGCCGGTGTCCCTGGAATGTGGCACCTTTTTCTCTCGCTGACAATAACGCCGGGAGGGGAGCTGGATGCTCCGGCTCGCCCCGGGGCCGGCTCTTTCGGCCGGAGTTACCTGCCCGTCTAGGTGATTACCCCAATTATTCATTGCTGCGATTAATTAATCCCCCCCCTCCGCGGGGCGGCCGGCACAGCCTTGCCGGGGCTCAGCACAAAGATCCCGGCGTGTTTTCCTGCCTGCCGCGGGCTCCCCTCCCTCCGGGCCGCTTTTCCAGCCGGCACGGGCCTGGCAAGCGCTTCCAGGTTTTTCCGTATTGCAGCTAGCCCCGTGCTGTGCGGTGCCAGCCGCCCCCCCGGCCCCGGGCAGCGCCTTTCTCGGGACTTTCTCTCCCTGTCGCCGTGTCCCTGCGTGGCCGCCGCGGTGACATTGTGGCCCGGGCACCGCCGGCGCCTTTTGGGCCTGGCTGTGCCAACTTGGCAGCGACTCCAGGATGGAGCTGGGGAGGGCAGACCCTTCCCCAGCCCCTCCACGAGGCCCCCAGGCCCTCCGTGGGCACCGTGGTGTGCCCGCTGTGGGATGTGCCAGGCCCGGAGCCGGCGGGATTTGGGCTGCGGCCGAAGGGATTTGGCTGCGGAGGGAGCAGCTCAGGAAAACTTCCCAGCCTGGAGCATTTTTTACCCACCCCAGCAGGGTGTGAGTGCGTGTCCAGGTGGGTTTTTTGGGGGGGGGGGGCCCCCCCCCCTGCCCCCCCCCCCCCCCCCCCCCGAAGCTCCCTGTTTTCCATGGGGGGTGTGAAATTCCAGCCTGAGTCCTGATAGCTCTGTCAAACAGCCTGGGGGGATTTGGGGGCTCCAAGGGGATGAGGGCGCAGGGAAGGAGCCAAAGAGAGGTGTGGCTGAGGGAGCAGTGTCAGGACTGGGAATCCTGGGAGTTCCAGGGATGTTGGGGGTCCCAGCACAGCACTGTGACTCGATTATTCCTGTTTGGCTCACGTGGATTTTGGAATGGGCACTGCAGGGACCACGGCTGTGCTGGCCTTTCCTGGGGCTGGATCCATTCACTGGCCACCCCGGCCGTGTCCCTTCTGGGGTTTGGGGACGCTGCTCCCGGTGTCCAGGGACACCCACAGCCTCCCAGTTTGTCAGCCTGGAATCCAGTGCCACCGTGGTGGAGAGGATTTCACCCCAGTGCCACCTCCTGGTGTCACCCCGATCCCAGGGGGATCCCTCCTTTCCGCAGGGATCTTCTTGTGGCAGCGGCACCCTTGACTCAGGTGATTCCAGGCTTAAACCTGGGATTCTTCCCGAGTCTTTCCCTCTTCCAGCTTTGTGGGCCGCGCCTGGGATTTGGATCTTGTCGGAGTTCCTCCCGAAACTTTTTGATCTGAGCTTTGAGTGGCAGTTTGAGGCTCCAGCAGTCTCACCTGCGTGGGGGAGGCGCTCCTGGAGGAGCACACTGAATATTCCCGGGGGGATCTGCCGGGGTGGAACGCTGAAACCCTCAGGTTCAGCTGGAGCGTTTGGGAGTTGACCCAAATCGCTGGGAATTCATCCTGTTTCCAGTGCCTTGGCACCAGGAGCTTCGCACAGCGGAGCAGACAATGTGTGGATGTCTGTCACGCTTCAAAAAGGGGGGAAATGGGAAAATGCTGGATTTGGGAGCGGCACCAGGCGGAAAGCTGTGGGGAGCAGTCTCTGGTGGAGCTGGCAGCACAACCACCTGCTTGTCCCTCACCTGGTGTCCCTGGAGCGAGATGGGAGCTCTGGGACGGGGGACGGGCTCCTCCTGGGCTGGTGGCTGCTCCAGAGGTTCAACATTCCCAGTTGTTCCTCTGGCTGCCCCATTCCCAGCACCTGCCCTGTGCTCTCCTTGGATCTCCTCAGCTGTGAATCCCTGGATTTCTCATTTCCCGGGATTTAGGAGCTTATTCCCCTTCCAGACCGTCACTGTGAGTGGCCTCAGCCCTTCTCTCTTCCCACGCTTCTGCTCCTCCATCCTCTTCCTCCGTTGTCCCCTCCATTCGCAGGGCTGGGCTATCCCGGGTGCGTTCCACTGCGAAGGTCGGCGTGGCAGAGGGGATCCACGAGGAGCTGGCCTGGGAAGCTGAGGAAATCCTGGGCTGTGCCACCTTCATCCCTCAGGGATTGTCCCCGTGGCCGGCAGGTGTGACCACAGGTGTGTCCATCTCTCCTGGATGGCCACAGTGGCTGGGAATGCCCGTCCCACCTGCTTCCAGCTGGGACAGTTCTTCCTCTCGTAAAACCTGGATTAATCACGTTTGAATCTTCATGGGAATTCCGGCCGGGGGTTCATCCGTTGGATTGGAGCTTCCGGGTGTCTCACAGACCGATTTCTGATGAATGGGAAGCAGAAGGTGGAGACTCAGTGCCTTGTCCTGAGGGGTGGGATGGGAGAGATTCATTCTGGGCTCTTCTTCTCAAAAGTGCGAAAGACTCGGGAAAAGTTTCCGTGGAATTGGTGCTGGTTGGCAAATCTTCATCAGAGACAGGCTGGGAATGTCCAGCTTGGAGAAGGGAAGGCTCCAGGGAGAGCTCAGAGCCCCTGGCAGGGCCTAAAGGGGCTCCAGGAGAGCTGGAGAGGGACTGGGGTCAAGGGATGGAGGGACAGGACACAGGGAATGGCTTCCAGTGCCAGAGGTACCTCCAGGGCTTGGAATGTGTCACGTCCGAGGGACCTCACCTGGCTGCAGGACAGCAGGAGGGATAAAAACTCCTGCTCCAGGAACCTTCCCGTTTATTGGGGGTTTGGGATTTCCTTTGGGCTTCTTGTTTTCTTTGGGCTCTGCTCCCGTTTTCCATAACCCCTGGGACGTGATTCTCCAGGTGCTCACAGGGTGTTGCTCCCAGAACTTTGGGAGATATCTGGGTCTGGAGTGTCAATTTCTCCCTTGAGGTCTTGGGTTTCTTCGTTGTTTGATGGATTTTGGGTCTTAATATAAGATTATTTTGTGACTTCTGATTTCTGCCAGCTGTGTTTGGATGGAGTTCAGGCTCGTGGGAAATCCCGAATCCATGGTTTCGGTCGCCAAACCCCAAACTCGGTGGCTTCACTCTGCATCCCAGCCTCGGGAAGTGATGTACAAGGAAAGGGGGTGGTTTGTTAGGATTCCAGCAGCTTCCAAAGCCCCCTGGGTTCTTCCACAGGCTGAGAATTCCCTGAATCTCCCCAAGCCCCTCTGGCTTGTCCTCTGGGCCTTCCCGGTGAAAGAGGTTTGGTTTTCCTGGGATAAAGAGCAAATTCTTCGGCTGAAGCCAGGCCCAGAGCCACCAAAACTCCACATTTCTGCACGGTGACCAGAACCAGTGGCCCCTGGGCTGGGGGAAATGCCAAACTGGTCCCGTTTTGGGGGTTGCTGGGAGAGTGAGATGAGCGAGAAGGTGGAGCTGGGCAGGACAGGGAGCATCCCTGCCCTCTCTGGGATAGAGGCAGTGGGATTGGAAGGTGCCAGAGTTTTGAGGATCTCCAGAAGATCTGGAGAGGGGCTTGGAGTGACAGGACACAGGCAATGGCTTCCCACTGGAAAAGGGGAGATTTGGGTGGGATATTGGGAAGGAAGCTTTCCCTCTGAGGGTGGTGAGGTCCTGGCACAGGGTGCCCAGAGAAGCTGTGGCTGCCCCTGGATGCCTGGAAGTGCCCAAGGTCAGGCTGGATGGGGCTTGGAGCAGCCTGGGACAGTGGGAGGTGTCCCTGCCCATGGCAGGGCGTGGCACTGGACGTGCTTCAAGGTCCCTTCCCACCCCAAACCATTCCAGAATTCCATGATTGATCTGTTTTCCTCGGGCTGGTTGCAAAGCAGAAGGCATTGGGGGTGGATCCCAACAAATTTCCCTGGGATTTCACTAATCCTGAGGGTCTCCATGGAGTTCCTCACATCCATCAGCTCATTGCTGCCCCAGGATCACCTGGGTAACGCTTGGGGTGTCACGCTTGGGGTGTCGTGGTGCCCGCAGAAATATAAACAGGGATGTAAGGAATCCATGACAGGATCGTGGAATCATGGAATTGTCGAGGCGTTAAATCCCTCAGGGGTGGGAACTCCACCACTGCCCTGAGCTGGAGAGCCCTTCCCAGGAGGAATTTTCCCAATATCCAAGCTAAACCTCCCCTGGCACAACCTGGAGCTGTTTCTTCTCTCATGGATAATGGCAATCCCACCCGGAGAGCCGCTGGACTTCCCCACCCACATTCCAAGGTGGGATACCCCGACTCTGGGCACGGGATCCACCAGATCCCGACAGTGTGAAGGGATGGGACACTGCCCCGTGTCCCAAGCAGCCTGCCTGCTCCTGGGCACAGCATTCCCAGGCTGGAAAACCATGGGAATGCTGATAAAACAGGAAAAGATGGAGCGTGAATTGGTCGAGGCTGACCGACCGCTCTCCTTGTGGGTGTTTTTTTTCCCCTCTCCAAGGATTATAAAAACATTATAAAAGGGGATAAATCAGTTTCGTGATCCACCGCCGGTGGCCATGCCGCGGTTTGTGCCTCCTCTTCGGGAGGAATTACCCAAAAATAAAAATAAAAATAAACCGGGGACGGAGAGGGCGAGCGGGGACGGGGGGAACCGAACCATCCCGATACCCGACCGTGCTGCTCACCGCTCCTGTCTGAGCCGGGCTCTCCCCTGTCCCCCAGGCCTCCAGCACGGCCAGGATGAGCGCAGACGGCGGCAGCAAGCCCCTCAAGGTGGGCTCCCGCGTGGAGGTCATCGGCAAGGGCCACCGCGGCACCGTGGCCTACGTGGGGGCCACGCTGTTCGCCACCGGCAAATGGGTCGGGGTCATCCTGGACGAGGCCAAGGGCAAGAACGACGGCACGGTGCAGGGCAGGAAATACTTCACCTGCGAGGAGAACCACGGCATCTTCGTGCGGCAGTCCCAGGTGGGTGGGATCCTCGGGATCCTCGGGATCGTGGGGCGGTTGTTAATTACAGGGAAACGGCCCTGGGGGTTTGGGGGATCTGCACCTCTCATGGGGAGGCTCTAAAGCCGGGTGGAATTGGAATCTCAGGCTCTGCAGTTTTTGAGGTTCTGGGATGAAAGGCAGTGTGGGGAATTTGGGGGATCAGCACCTCTCACAGGGGAGGTTCTAAAGCTGGGTGGAATTGGAATCTCAGGCTCTGCATTTTTTGAGGTTCTGGGATGAAAGGTAACATGGGGAATTTGAGGGGATCAGCACCTCTCACAGGGGAGGTTCTAAAGCTGGGTGGAATTGGAATCTCAGGTTCTGCACAGTTTTTGAGGTTCTGGGATGAAAGACGGCGTGGGGAAGTTGGGGATCTGCACCTCTCACAGGGAAGCCTCCAAACCAGGTGGAATCTCAGGCCCTGCACAGTTTTTGAGGTCCTGGGATGAAAGGCAGCGTGGGGAATTTAGGGGATCAGCACCTCTCACAGGGGAGGCTCCAAAGCCGGGTGGAATTGGAATCTCAGACTCTGCACAGTTTTTGAGGTTCTGGGATGAAAGGCAGTGTGGGGAATTTGGGGGATCTGCACCTCTCACAGGGGAGGTTTTAAAGCTGTGTGGAATTGGAATCTCAGACCCTGCACAGTTTTTGAGGTTCTCGGATGAAAGGCAGTGTGGGGAATTTGGGGGATCAGCACCTCTCACAGGGGAGGTTTTAAAGCTGTGTGGAATTGGAATCTCAGGCTCTGCATTTTTTGAGGTTCTGGGATGAAAGGTAACATGGGGAATTTGAGGGATCAGCACCTCTCACAGGGAAGCCTCCAAACCAGGTAGAATCTCAGGTTCTGCACAGTTTT
This sequence comes from Tachycineta bicolor, assembly GCA_025960845.1. Taxonomy (NCBI): domain Eukaryota; kingdom Metazoa; phylum Chordata; class Aves; order Passeriformes; family Hirundinidae; genus Tachycineta; species Tachycineta bicolor. The sequence goes on along the minus strand of JANEHK010000230.1, from coordinate 42,258 downwards.
TGAGGTTCTGGGATGAAAGGCAGCGTGGGGAATTTGGGGGATGAGCGCCTCTCACAGGGGAGGCTCCAAAGCCGGGTGGAATTGGAATCTCAGATTCTGCACAGTTTTTGAGGTCCTGAAATGAAAGGCAGTGTGGGGACTTTGGGGGATCAGCACCTCTCACAGGGAAGGCTCCAAAGCCGGGTGGAATTGGAATCTCAGATTCTGCACAGTTTTTGAGGTCCTGGAATGAAAGGCAGCGTGGGGAATTTGAGGGGATCAGCACCTCTCACAGAGGAAGCTCCAAACCAGGTAGAATCTCAGGCTCTGCACAGTTTTTGAGGTCCTGAGATGAAAGGCAGCGTGGGGACTTTGGGGGATCAGCACCTCTCACAGGGGAAGCTCCAAAGCCAGGTGGAATTGGAATCTCAGACTCTGCACAGTTTTTGAGGTTCTGGGATGAAAGGCAGCGTGGGGAATTTGGGGGATCAGCACCTCTCACAGGGAAGGCTCCAAAGCTGGGTGGAATTGGAATCTCAGGCTCTGCAGTTTTTGAGGTCCTGGGATGAAAGGCAGCGTGGGGAATTTGGGGATCTGCACCTCTCATGGGGAGGCTCCAAACCAGGTAGAATTTCAGGTTCTGCACAGTTTTGAGGTCCTGGCATGAAAGGCAGCGTGGGGACTTTGGGGGATCAGCACCTCTCGCAGGGGAAGCTCCAAAGCTGGGTGGAATTGGAATCTCAGGCCCTGCACAGTTTTTGAGGTTCTGGGATGAAAGGCAGCGTGGGGAATTTGGAGATCTGCACCTCTCATGGGGAGGCTCCAAACCAGGTGGAATCTCAGGCTCTGCACAGTTTTTGAGGTCCTGGCAGCATGGGGAATTCGCAGTTGTTCCGCTCTGCTTGCCAGTGAAGTGCCCAGCCCGGTGCTGCCCTGGATTTGCCACCTGCAGCAGGTGGAGTTTGGGGTCGATCTCGGATGTTTACCTGCGAGCAGATCCAAGGGATTTTAATTAAATCGTGTTTACCTGGAAGGAGGTAGAACACGAGGTGTGGGTGTAGCTGCTGACGTTCGCTGCTCGCGTGCTGAGCCAGGAGCTCCCTCCAGAGCAAACATCCTCCAGATGAATTCCCTGTGTCACCTTCCCAGGGCAGAGAGGTGACACAGAGCCCCCCAGCCCCTGTCCCCTCCCTGGCACAAAGGGGTCGCTCTGTGTCCCACCCCGTGGCCTCTCATTGCCTGCGATTGGGTGACAGAGGGAAGCTGAGCACAAAATGAGGGAATTTGGGTCCTGGGATCCATCCCAGCATCCGCTGTCCCGTCCTTTGGAAGGACATCCTTTGGATCACGTGTAGTCAGAGGCTGCAGCAGTCCAGGCTCATCCAGGAGAGATTCCAGGAATGGCTGAGGTTGGGAATAACACCTTTAAGAGGAGTCCAGCCATTCACTGCTCCAGTCCCCTTTGTCACCAGCTCGAGGCAGGATGAGGGAAAATGATCCTTTAAATAATGGGATAAACATGGAGAGCTGAACCCAGCAGAGCTGGAGGCAAACTCACCAGGAAGCCTTTCATGGCTTTATCCAACCCAAACGCTGTTGGTGTGCAGGAATTGCTGGATGGAGCTCTGCTGCTCTCCTGGGATCACCATGGAGATTTCCCAAATGTAATTCCACCACACTCCCCGTTCCCCACATTAAAACCAGACGCTTGGACCTGGCTCCTTTGTCCATCTCTCTCTCTCTCCTGCCAGCTGGGAGAAGCTTTGAGGGGTTTACAGGGAAAAAAATTGGGTCTGCAGGACCAGGAGGGACCTCAAAGCCCACCCAGTGCCACCCCTGCCAAGCAGGGAGACCTTCCACTGTCCCAGGCTGCTCCAAGCCCCGTCCAGCCTGGACTTGGGCACTGCCAGGGATCCAGGGGCAGCCACAGCTTCTCTGGGAATTCCAGTCCAACCTCACAGCCAGAAATTCCTTCCCAAAATCCCACCCAAATCCCCGCTTTTCCAGCGTTCCCCTCTTGTGTCACCTCGTCCCCTGGGCCGGGCGCGCAGCGAGCGATGCTCTGCCCCAAATCCCAGAGCCGGGGAACGGCTCGGGAACACCCCTGGGGCAGAGACGGGGAGCAGGACGGACAAACAGCCCCCAGATCCCCCGAACCCCCCGTCCCAGAGCCGAGCTGTGCGTGCCGGGCTGTCCCAGCAGCTCCGGAGCCGCCCCGGGGCGCAGGGAGCGTCCCCGGTGTCCCCCAGCTCCCGCCTGGCGGGCACAGAGCGGGGACCCCGCCCCTGGCACCCCCAGGAGGGGCAGAGGGGGCTGGCACGAGGCTCTGGATGCATCCCCCGTCCCTGGAAGCGTCCAAGGTGAGCTGGGAGCAACCCGGGACAGCGCTCGGCGTCCCTGGGGGCGACACCGGGTGGGATTTAAGGTTCTTTCCCACCCGAGCCATTCCAGGCAATTTCCATTGGCAATTTCCAAGCCAGCCCAGGTGTAGTCAGGGAATCCTGGAAAGGCTTGGGTGGGAAAGGTGGGATCAGGGAATCCTGGTGCGTGGAAATCCCTGATTTTGGCATCACCTGGAGCCTGGCAGAGGATGTGCCCAGTCTGTGGTGGCAGTTCCCAGTGTCCCTCTGGATCCAGCCCAGCTCTGCCCCTGTCCCCAGCCTCTCCAGCAGCTCTGGAATCCCCTCCTAGGCTGGGAAACCCCCAGGCCACTCAGAATTCCCACCCTGCACGGCTGCAGGTGTCGTGATTTCCTTGGCATCGTCTTTTCCTTGGTCTCCTTGTGGCTTTTAATTCAATTTTCATCATTCCTGGTGCTGGGAATCTTCCCAAAATGGAATTCCTGTCTGACAGCTTCCCCAGGTTATTTTGATTTTTAAGCTGAACTCGCGGGTGGGAGGTGGTGATGGATCAGGCAAATTCCTGCAGGAACAATATGGGAGGTGCTGATCTGAGGCACGAGGACGGTTCTGTCTCAGGGATCTGATCCCTCCCAACCTCATTTCCCATGTTTATCCAGCAAAAATGCATCCAAAAATAGCTCACAAAGAGAAATCCCTGAATCTGTTCCGGGCTGCCAGATCCAGAGCTTTGACTTTCCTCATTACCTGTGTGAATATTCCGTGTTCCCACTGGGAATAAGGAGTGCGTGGCTCTTTTCAGGAAGGTTGATTGGCAAAGCCAGAGGGATGAAATGAAAAATCCCTGCCCAAACCCTGGGATCTGCCCCGCTGAACGCACTCCCAGAGGGATCTGTTCCCTGCTCTCCCTGTTTGGGAATTTTGGGAAAGGATTGTTGTGGTTTTGTTTTTTTTTTTCTCAGATCCAGGTGTTTGAGGATGGAGCAGACACAACGTCCCCAGAAACCCCGGAATCTGCTGCCATGAAGGTCCCTAAGAGAGGTATGGCCCAGCTGGGAAATCCTTCCCAGAGAGCTG
>JANEHK010000229.1:18650-50779 GCA_025960845.1 Tachycineta bicolor | reverse complement strand
GAACATGAAAAGAAAAAATTAGACGTGATGACAAGAAGTGCAGGGAATGGGGCGGAAGCTTGCCCAATTTATCTTTACTGACATGGCAAGATTTAATTCCCTTCAGGAAAGTCTTAAGTCTTTTGGGAAAGGGAATGAAATCTTGAAAACAGGGAACAAAGCCCCTAACAAACCCTCAGGAGTGGAGATATGATGAGAACAACTGTGAATAAAAAATAATGAGAAATCAGGGCCAGTGACCAACACCTGGCAAACGTACTCCAATGCAAATGCTGAAATCAGGCAAGAAAGGTAAAAAACAGATGACGAAAAGAAATTGAAGAAATGTAATAGAAATGCAATCATAAAGTGAAAATTGAAAATTTTGAAAGCTTGTAAAAAACACAGGGTGAATAGGATGGCATGAAGTGCAGGGAAAGGGACGGAAGCTTGCCCAATTAATCTTGATTGAAATCATAAGATTTCATTCCCTTTCTTGAAATGAATGTCTTTCTTTCTTTCTTTCTTTCTTTCTTTCTTTCTTTCTTTCTTTCTTTCTTTCTTTCTTTCTTTCTTTCTTGTATTTCTTTCTCCTGCCCTTACCCTCCCAAACTCACTGCCACTCCACCTCAGCCCTGCTACACAATTGCTACAGGCACCAGTACCTACCCCAAACTGCCTCTTGCTTGCTGCCCTCTACACCAACAGCCCAAAACACCCCATATCCCCCATTTCCATCGCTATCCCTTCACAATTCCACAAAACCTAACACACTGCAATCCCTACATTACACTGCTCCATGCTGTACCAGGCCAAACCATGCCATTCTTCTGGCCACCAAGTCCCCTTCAACCAGCCCTTGCACACTTCCAGCCATTCCAGGGCAGCCGCAGCTTTTCCTCCCACTCTGTGCCAGGGCCCCTCCACCCTCCCAGGGAACAAGTCCATCCCCACATCCCAGCTCACCCTGACCCCAAGCAGTGTCCAGCCATGGCCTGTGTCCTGGTGCTGCAGGCCCTTGGCAAGAGTCTCTCCCAGCCAGCAATTCCTGCTCTTCCCTGCTCTGGGGCAGCAGCTGCAAGTTGATTTGCTCCCTGGGCCACTGGCCCAGCCCCAAGCCAGAGCTGGGACCTTTCCCCAGAGCTCTGTGGCCACTGCAATGCTCACAGCTCCGAGGCTGCTGCAGCTCCAGGAACCTTTGGACACTGCTCCCAGGAATGCCCAGGCTGCCACTGTTGGGCTGTCTGTGCAGGGCAGGGGCCTGGACTCCATGATCCTGCTGCCTCCCTCCCAGCTCAGCCTTGGTGTCTCCTCCAGGTGCTGGCAGAGTTCTTGGGGCCAGGCCAGGAGTGGCACAGCCCCAACATTCCCCTCTCTATGCTGGCATAGACCTGACATCACCATGCTGGCAGCTCCAAGCTTCCATTCTCTGTGACACCATGGCTGGGGGCAGCTCCAACATTCCATGCCTTGGAGACACTCCAAGGCAAGCGTCCAGTGCCACACTCAGTAATCAAACTGACCGGCCACTGAGCACCCTGGACTTGGTGAAAGAGTTGGAGTGAAGTTCCCCTCATTTTGCCTCCTGATCATCATAAGGACCCTGAGGACCCCACTGCAGTTCTGGCCTGCTCAAGGTGGATGCTTGCCAATCGTCTGCAGGTGCATTTTCCTGTGTCACCACGCCATGGTACACTGGCTTTGAGCAGTGTAATGGCAGTTCTGTACCTGAAGATTGCACCTGCTGTACGGTCCCTGCTTCATGACAATAGTTTATGAATTTTTTTACCTCTTGGCCAAGTGGACTTTCTGGGGTAACTCTGGTGGTCCCCTACAGATAATCCCTCATCTGCTCAACAGCCACTGTGAACAGATGGAGATCAAAGCCCCCTCTCAAGGACTGAGACATGAGACCCCTACAACCCCAGTGTAGGGGGCTGGGGCTGACTTAACCAAAGTGAGATGCTTGCCTGCATGCGTGGTCGTTGGACCAAGAAGATAATGGCTCTCGCTTACTGCTGAGAACATGGACTACCTGTTCCCCCTTGGTGGCTTCACTGGACTTATTTGTATTACTTGTTCCTTCCGCAATGGAAGACTATAATAAAAACCCCTGAGTTAATCAGAGATTTTAAAAGAGACTCTCCCCAACGTGAAAGGCACACCCATCAGCCGGAACACCAAGATTTCATCTCCACGTTTGGTAGCTATATCCCCTTTTTCCTCTCTCTCTTTCTCTCACTCCTAATCGCTCTATCACACTTGCTATTGTCAATCAAAAAAGTGCATTTGTTCTGATGCATACTGAAATCCCCTCTGTGCTGTGTTTTGCACTCTGAGATCAGTAAATAAATCATTACGACCCCCACTTGTATGAACAAATCGTAATAAGAGGCAGCAGGATCATGGAGTGCAGGCCCCTGCCCTGCACAGACAGCACAAGAGTGGCAGCCTGGGCATCCCCTTGGAGCGATGTCCAAAGTCTCCTGGAGCTGCAGCAGCCTCAGAGCTGTGAGCATTGCTGTGGCCACAGAGCTCTGGGGAAAGGTCCCGGCCCTGGCTTGGGGCTGGGCCAGAGCCCAGGGAGCAAATCAACTTGCAGCTGCTGCCCCAGAGCAGGGAAGAGCAGGAATTGCTGGCTGGGAGAGACTCTTGCCAAGGGCCTGCAGCACCAGGACACAGGCCATGGCTGGACACTGCTTGGGGCCAGGGTGAGCTGGGATGTGGGGATGCACTTGTTCCCTGGGAGGGCATTGGGGCCCTGGCACAGAGCGGGAGGAAAAGCTGCAGCTGCCCTGGAATGGCTGGAAGTGTGCAAGGGCTGGTTGGATGGGGACTTGGTGGCCAGAAGAATGGCATGGTATGGCCTGGTACGGCATGGAGCAGTGTAATGTGCCATTCCAGGGTTTTTCCTGGCACAGCCGAAGCCCAGATCCAGAAATTCCCTGGTGCTGGCACAGCCCAAATCCAGCAATTTGCTGGCACCAAAAGCCAAATTGTGGCAATTTCCCAGTGCCGGCATTGGCACTGCCCAAATCTAGTCCATTGGCAGTGCCAGGACTCCAGAGGCAGCTGTTTGCCATCAGCCAGATCCAGCAATTTCCTGCTGCTGGGGCACACGAGGGGTCTGGCTGGGCAGGAAAGCTGAGCCTGAGCCAGGAGCTTTCCTTGGCTGCAGCAAAGGCTGGGTGTGCAAAGGTCTTCCCAGTGCTGTGCCTGTGGCCAGGAGGGATTGTGCCACAGGAGCTGAGCCTGAATTCCTTCTTGCAGGGCACAGAACATGGAGCAGGCAGAGCTGACTCTCGGCTTTTCACAGTCCTCCAGAGGAATGCTGTGTGGAAAGCAGCCTGGGAGCAGACTTGATGTGCCAGGGGTGGGCAATTGAGAGCCCTTTTCTCCCCTGTGGCCTGAGGCTCTGGCCCTTGCTCTTTGCAAGCGCCCTAGAGCTGCCTGCCAAGGGGCCTTTTTCACTGGCATGAGAGGAGTCCTGCTCCAGGGCTGTCCTCAAGCTGCTTTTGCAGCAGATGTGCCTGAGGAATGGTCACTGCTTGCAGTCTCAGTGCTGTGTGTGAGGGCAGCTGAAAGCACTGAAGGAGGCAGCAGCTCTGCTGGGGGAGAAGTGGTCTTTTCCTTGGTGGGTGTTTTGTTTAGTATTTTTTGGTTTGATTTGGTCTTGTTATTGTTTGTTATTTTTTTTAACTTTCCCTATCAGCTCTGGGCAGAGCTCTGTAACTCTATGTGCCACTTGCCTGTGGCACTGTGGAGGTGGCCAGGGGGACCTTCCCCGAGCTGTGAGCACAGCAATGCACATCAGCCCAGGCCGGGGGTGCTCAGTGTCCGCTCAGTTTTGCTGTCTGGCTGTGGCTCTGGACGCTTCCCTTGGAGCGTCTCCAGGCAGGGAACGTTGGAGCTGTCACCACCGTGGTGTCACAGAGAGGGGAACGCTGGGGCTGTGCCGCTCCTGCCCCGGCCCCAAGAGCTCTGCCAGCGCCTGGAGGAGACACAAAGGCTGAGCCCAAGGGTGAGAACTGCAGAAGGGGCTGAGCTGGGAGGGAGGCAGCGGGATCATGGAGTCCAGGCCCTGCCCTGCACAGACAGCCCAACAGTGGCAGCCTGGGCATTCCCGGGAGCGGTGTCCAAAGGCTCCTGGAGCTGCGGCAGCCTCACAGCTGTGATCATGGCAGTGGACACAGAGCTCTGGGGAAAGGTCCCGGCCCTGGCTTGGGGCTGGGCTGATGGCCCAGGGAGCAAATGAACTTGCAGCTTGTGGCCAAGAGCAGGGAAGAGCAGGAATTGCTGGCTGGGAGAGTGTCAGGGCAAGGGCCTGCAGCACCAGGACACAGGCAATGTCTTGACACTGCTTGGAGGCAAGGTGAGCTGGGATGTGGGGATGGACTTGTTTCCTGGGAGGGCGGTGGGGCCATGGCAAGCTCCAATGTATGGTGAGGATTAAAGTCTGAGGGGTTTAGTGATAGTTGGGAGAGGTGGGGATGATGAAATGAGGGGCAGTGAAATGGACCAACACTTACCAATATTTCTCCAATTCAAACGCGCTAATCAGGCTTGAAATAGAAATAAAGGAAGGAAGAGAAACTATCTTGAAGAAATGCAAGCTTAAGTATAAAACTCAAAATATTTGAAAGCATGTGAAATCAAAAAGTTAATGGGCTGACAAGAAGTGCAGGGAGAGGGATGGAAGCTTGCCCAATTAATCTTCATTGAAATTGCATGTTTATATTTCCTTTCCTGAAAGGAAATATTTTCTCGGAAATCTTTAAAATAGGAAACGAAGTCTAACTCAGGAAAGGAGCTATGATGAGAAACTGCAAATGAAAACCGATGAAATTTGGAACCAAAATGAGTGAGGCCACATGGACTGAGATGAAATGAGGGGCAGTGAAAAGGACCAACACTTGCCAAATGTACACCAATTCAAATGCTGCAATCCATCAAGAAATTGAAAAAAAGTAAGCAGAGGAAAAGACATAGAAGATATTCAAACTTAATTTGAAAAAGGGAATATTTTGAAAGCATGTAAAAAGAAAAAGTGAATGGGATGACAAGAAGTACAGGGAAAGGAACTGAAGCTTCCCCAATTAATCTTCATTGAAATCTGGAAAACAGGGAACAACATCTAATAAATGCTCAGGAAATGAGATATGCTGCAAAGGAGTGTGAATGAAAACTATGGGAAAATTTGGAACCAGAATAATTGAAACCAAATGGACTGAGATGAAATGAGGGGCACTGGAAAAAAAAACAACACTTGTCAAAAGTACTCCAGTTCAAATGCTGAAATCAGGCAAGAAAGGAAACTAAAAGAAGAGAAGAAAAGAAATTGATAAAAAAGCAAGCTTAAAAGGAAAAAGGGAAAATTCACACAGAAGGTAAAAAGTAAAAAATGGGTGGGATGACAAGAAGTGCAGGGAAAGGGACGGAAGCTTGCCCAATTAATCTTCATTGAAATGGCAAGATTTCATTCGGTATCCGAGAGGAAAGTTGTCCCTTCATGAAAGGGAATGAAATCTTTAATACAGAGAACAAAGTTGAACAAACGCTCAGGAAATTATATATAATGAAACTGCAAATGAAAACTAACGAGAAAATTTGGGACCGGAGAGATTGTGACCAAATGGACTGAGATGAAATGAGGGGCACTGAAAAGGACCAACACTTGTCAAAATTACTCCAATTCAAATTCTGACATCAAGCAAGAAATTGAAATAATGGAAGGAGAAGATTAGAAACTGAAGAAATGCAAGGTTAAAATGAAAAAAAAATATTTTGAAAGCACATGAGAAGTCAAAATCCAATGGGATGACAAGAAGTGCAAGGAAAAGGACAAAAGCTTCCCAAGTAACACTCATTGAAATTTTGAAAACAAAGAACAAGTCAAACAATCACTCAGGAATAGAAATATGATTTGAAACAGTGCAAATTAAAAAAAAAAAAAAAAAAAAAAAAAAAAAAAAAAAAAAAAAAAGGAGAAAACTGGGAATGGGAGTGATTTAGACCAAATATACTGAGACTAAATTAAGGGCACTGAAAAGGATCAACACTTGCCAAATATACTCCAATTCAAATGCTGCAACCAGGTGAGAAGTGGAAATAAAGGAAGGAAGGAGAGAAAATGAAATTGAAGAAATGCAAGCTTAAAATGAAAAATGGGAAATTTTGAAAGCCCGTGAGAAGGAAAAATGAATGGGATGACAAGAAGTGCAGGGAATAGGATGGAAGCTTGCCCAGTTAATCTTCATTGAAATCACAAGATTTCATTCCCTTTCCCAAAGCAAGGTCTACCTTTTGGGAAAGGAGAATGAAATCTTGAATACAGAGAACAAAGTCTAACAAACGCTCAGGAAAGGAGATATGATGCGAAACAATGCAAATGAAAACAACCAAAATAATTTGGAACAGGAGTGATTGCAACCAAATGGACTGAGCTGAAATGAGGGGCACTGAAAAGGACCAACACTTGTCAAAATAATCCAAATCAACTGTTGACACCTGGTACAAAATGTAAATAAAAGAAGGAGAGAAAATTAAATTGAAGAAATGCAAGTTTAAAATGAAAAATTTGAAAATACGTAAAAAGCACAAAGTGGATGGGATGACAAGAAGTGCAGGGAAAGGGACTGAAGCTTGTCCATTTAATCGTCATTGAAATCTTGAAAACAGGGAACGAAGTCTAACAAACGCTCAGGAAAGGGGATATGATGAGAAACAATGCGAATGAAAACTAACGAGATAATTTGGAACCAGAATTACTGAGACGAAATGGACTGAGCTGAAATGAGAGGCACTGAAAAGGACTAGCACTTGACAAATATACGCCAATTCAAATGCTGCAATCCGGCAAGAAAATGAAACAGATGAAGGAGAGGTAAAGAAATTAAAGAAATGCAAGCTTAAAATGAAAATAGGAAAATTTTGAAAGCACGTGAAAAACAAAAAGTGAACGGGATGATAGGAAGTGCAGGGCAAGCAACTGAAAAAAATTAACAGACGCTCAGGTAAGGAGATACAGTGTGAAACAACGCGAATAAATACAAAAAGGAAAAATTTGGAACCGGAGTGATTGTGACCAAATGGACTGAGATGAAATGAGGGGCAATGAAAAGAAAAAATACTTGGCAAACATACTCCAATTCAAATGCTGTAATCAGGCAAGAAATTGAATAAATGAAAGAGAGGAAAAGAAATGGAAGAAATGCAAACATAAAATGAAAAAAGGAAAAATTTTGAAAGCACGTGAAAAGCACAAAGTGGATGGTATGACAAGAAGTGCAGGGAAAGGGACAGAAGCTTGCCCAATTAATCTTCATTGAAATGGCAAGATTTCATTCCCTGTGGAAAGTTTTCCTTTTGGGAAAGGGAATGAAATCTTGAAAACAGGGAACAAAGTCTAGCAAACACTCAGGAAAGGAGATATGATGAGAAACACTGTGAATGAAAACAACCGAGAATATTTGGAACCAGAATGATTGAGACCAAATGGACTGAGCTGAAATGAGGGGCACTGAAAATGACCAACTTTTGCCAAAATACTCCAATTCAAATGCTAACATCAGGCAAGAAATGAAAATAAAAGAAGGATGTTGCAGTTCCTTAAGCATGGTCTCCACGCACGCCCGGTCTAGCTCCGGCACCGCGGTGTGGAAAGGTACGGACAGCTGGCCGTGCCAGCTAACCCGATCCTGTGGGGCCTTGGATCCCACTCGACCTCGGCAGCAGGCACAGGTGGTGCAAGGCAACGATGGTGGAGATAGAAATGCAGACTCTGCTGAACGGGTCACAAGATTTAATTGGAGCCCCGGCGTGGGACCTCCTGACCTCCAGGTAACTGCCCAGGCAGAGACCCCCAGGCTGCTTGCCAGCAGCTTTTATCTGGGGGTGGAACCAGGAGAAGAGGCAGTGGGTGAGCAAATCAGGGATCACCGGGGAGGCGCCACATGGATGAATGATATTTTCATAAACCAAACATAAATGATGAGGAGGGACCACCTCTGCATCAGACCTATCACTCGATACCCTTGGAAGAACTTTCTAGCTCCAGGGGAAGGCCCCAAGATGACAGGCAGACCCCAGAGGAGGGGGGAGTGGGGGACTGAGATATAACGGTTGGAGGGGAGAAGAACAGGGAAAGATCATTTGGGGGAACAAACTGGGATACATAGAACGAACCATAAATTAATAGCACATACAATAAAACCAAAACCAAATCCCACACCACTACAGAGATCCCCACCAAATCTTTTAAGGTGGTCCTGAGCTTAGACCAGGCTCCCTTGGAGAAGGAGTTCCAATTTCAATAATGCATAAGAAAAAGAAGCTAGCAATAGGAGGCATTCATAAAAGCTGCCATTGGAGTGATGGCTAAAGGTAAAGGTGCCTGTAAAACGTCTTCTGCACAAGAACTGCGTGGGATAATGGACAGTGTAAGTACCACGGGGTTGGGCAGAGGCATGGCTGTATGTTTGTGTGTGTGTAGAATATCTAAAATGGGGGCTGGTAGCCCAGACCCCTGAAGCAAGTGTGAACCTCCCAGTACCATGTTTTCAGCTCTCTGTGTGGAGACCAGCCAGGAAATGACGGAAGTGAAAAGAGAGAATGAGTGAGGTTCCCTGGGAGGGACTGCCAGGGAGGGTCCCAGCCCAAGGACCCAGGGAAAGGTCCTCAAGGAGAAGGGAGCGATCTGATCGCTGGGTGAGGTGAATAAGGAGGGGAACAATTGAGTCAAGTTCAATTTTCTTTGAGAAGGAAATAGTTGGTAACTTTAGTACAAGACTAAGAGGGATTGCAAGGGGAAGTGGCTAGAAGAATATAGTCAGGGAAGACAGATTGGGAAAAAGACTGGAATTAGGCATGAGGCAAACAGTTGGTAAAAGACAAGACAGTGCAACAAAATAATAAGTGAGAGGATTGAACCACAAAGTGAGTGAGGGAGACCAAGATTCTCCTGGTACCAGGGATTTCTTGGTTTGTTGCCACCAAAAATGGGTCCAAACAAGTGTAAGTCCTTAGACCCAGGAGCTGAATTATGAATGAAATTCACAAGAGCCTGGTATACCTGGGAACTGTGAGGGGGGTTCTCAGAAGGGGAGCATCCCTCAGGACAGTCCACTGGGGATGATGATATGATACTGGGATGCATGGGAATCCTGAAGAGGAAAAAGTAAGCAGAAAATGATTAATTATTGTATGTTTGAATGGACAAAGGAAATGACCTGGAAAGACAACTTATATTGGCCAAAGTTTGGACCATTTGAAGAGTGAATTTGCCAGGCTTTGAATTTGTATGTGAATTGAAAAGAGCCTTTTATTCAGGAAGAAAGCGAATATGCTGCTCTCTGGCTTCCCAGGGGAAAGGGTGAATTTGTCACTCAGAGGCAGGGAAGTCAGGTGTTTCCATTCTATCCTTTACAAACTAGAGGGCAAGCTGCCAAAAAAGACAGATACAAGCCCTAGGATCCATTAGATCACCTCCCACCCCCTTATAGGCAACCTCATCAGCCCGTTCAACCCCAAGCCCACAAAGGTCCTCCTGTAAATGCAAACACACCCCCTATTCAGGAGGAGCCAGTAGCACATAGAACTAGAGGGGAGGGGACAGGGAGAAGTGATGATGGGGATGGGGAAGCAAAAATGGAAGATGGACTATACCCGCTTAGAAAAGTTCCAATGGCAAACCCAGAACAGAGACCTATTGGTGATGTGAGTGTTCCCCTGAACACAGGGGATGTTAGGGAGTTTAAGAAGGAGATGGGCAGGCTGCTAGAGGATCCCCTTGGAGTGGCAGAGAGATTAGATCAGTTCTTAAAGCCGAATATATACACCTGGGTGGAACTGCAGTCTATCTTAGGAATCTTGTTTACCGTGGAAGAAAGAGAAATGATTAGACATTCAGGGATGAGGGTTTGGGATAGAGAATGTCAGGGACCAGACCAGGAGGATCAGAAATTGCCTGTGCAAGATCCAGGTTGGAATAATCAGAATGAAAGACACAGACAGAATAGGAGTGATCTCCGGTGGATGATTATCCGAGGAATCCAGGAAGCAGTGCCCAGGGGCAGAATATAAGGAAAGCTCTAAGTGAGCACCAAGGGAAGGATGAACCCCTGGCAGACTGGTTAGAAAGACTAAGAAAAGCCTTGCAGTTATATTTAGGTGTAGACCCTGACGCTGCAGCAGGACAGGTCCTTTTGAAAACACAGTTTGTAGCTAAGGCCTGGGGGCACATCTGGAAGAAGCTGGAAAAAGTAGAAAATTGGCAGGATAGGGGGCTTCAGGAATTGTTAAGAGAAGCACAGAAAGTGTATGTGAGAAGAGATGAGATGAGGCAAAAGACAAAAACCACAGATTTTAATGGCAGCAGTCAAGGAAACACAGACAACCATGAATACAGAGAAGCACTCAGGAAAGAACAAACAACAGAAAAAGGCAGGTCCCAGCTCTGGGGATACAAGATCCACGTGTTTTTCCTGTCACCAGAAAGGACACTTACAAACTTATTGTCCTACCTCCAGGGGTACAGGGCCCACTTGTTTTTATTGCCACAAAAAGGGACATCTACAAAAATTCTGTAGAAAGAGGCAGCGAGGTGAGAAAATGTTTCAAGTAGAAAAGGGGGTCAGGAGCTCTATTTAATGAGGACTGGACACCTAGAAGAGCCCTTGATAAAACTGAAAACAGGTCCTCAAAATGAAGAAATCACATTTTTGGTGGACACAGAAGCTACTAGGTCGACTGTAAGAAAATTACCACAAGGATATGAAGTAAGTGGTGAACGTGTCCCAGTAATTGGGGTTAAAGGAGAAATTTTTCAGATTGTTGTAATTGAAAATTTACAGATTGAATTGGATAAAAAATTTGGACTGAATGATTTGTTATTAATACCAGGGGCTGATAATAATTTATTAGGAAGGGACTTAATAATAGCCTTGGGAATTAAATTAACACCCTGTGAAGGAAAATTTAAAATCTAGTCTTTAACTGAAAAAGATAATTTTGAGATTAGTGACACTGTGTGGTATACTGGTGAAGTAGGAAAATTAAACATTCAGCCCATTAATGTTGAAATACAGAACCCAGAAATCCCCATTCGAGTAAAAGAATATCCGATAGCACTGGAAGGTCGGAAGGGGTTGAAACCGGTAGTTGAGAATTGAGTACATCAGGGGGTGTTGGAGTCCTGTGCGTCACCACATAATACCCCCATCCTGCCGGTAAAGAAGCCTGATGGTAGCTACCGACTAGGGCAGGATCTCAGAGCGGTAAATCAAAGAACCATTACCCGCTTTCCAGGAGTAGCTAAGCCAGATACCTCCTAATTACATTTGGTACAGCGTAGTGGATTTAAAGGATGCCTTTTGAACTTGGCCTCTGGATGAGGGCAGTAGGGATTGCCTTTGAGTGGGAGGACCCAATTACAGGTAGGAGAGAACAATTAAGGTGAATGGTGCTGCCGCAAAGTTTTGTAGAGGCACCAAATCTTTTTGGAAGGGCGTTAGAAAATCTTTGGAAGTCCTTTGAGTTACCCAAAGGAATTAAGCTGCTACAGTATGTAGATGATTTGTTAGTAGCAAGAGAAACTGAAGAGGAAACTAGAAAAGGGTACTGTTAAGCTTCTAAATTTTCTTGGAGAAAACGGGCTGAAGATATCGAAGTCAAAATTGCAGTTTGTAGAGTCAGAAGTGTGGTATTTAGGTCATTGGATTAGTAAGCAAAAGAAAAAGCTAGACCCTGAAAGGGTTCCAGGAATATTGAACATGGGACCCCCAAAGTCTAAAAGTGAAATAAAGCAGTTTTTGAGTCTTTGGGGTTATTGTAGGCAAGAGATAGAAGGGTGTAGTATAAAGTAAAATTTCTAAACGAGAAATTAATAACCAATCACTTGAAATGGGATGAAATGTATCAGGAAAATTTTGAGCAAGATAAAGAAGCCCTACTGCAAGCTCCTGTACTGAGTCTTCCCAATTTAGACAAGCCTTTTCAATTATTTGTTAATATAGTTGATCAAACAGCTTATGAAGTATTGACTCAAAATTAGGCAGGAAGCTGAAAGCCAGAAGGATATTATTCCAAATGATTGGATCCTATTAGTAAGAGTTGGCCAACATGCCTGCAAGCTCTTGTAGCCACTGCTGTGTTAGTAGAAGAAGCCCAAAAAGTAACCTTTGGGGCACCACTGGCAGTGTACACCCCCATAATACTAGGGGAATCCTTGCTAAAAATGCTGAAAAATGGTTAACTGATAGTAGAATATTAAAATATGAGGCTATCTTGATTTAATACATGATTAATACATGATTTATACAGGATTACACTGGGGTCATAGAGTTACAAACAAAAAATAAGCCCAGATTTGAGAGAACGAGAATTAAAACAGGAGAAAAATTATTTAGAGATGTATCATCCTGAGTGGTAGATGGAAGAAGGAAATCTGGGTATGCCATAATTTGTGGAGAAAAACTGGAAGTAAAAGAATCTGGTCCCCTTAGCCCGTTCTGGTCAGCACAAACCTGTGAACTCTATGCATTATTCTGTGCGTTGCTGTTATTAAAGGATTGAGAAGGGACCATATACACCGACTCAAAATATGTCTTTGGGGTAGTGCACACATTTAGAAAAATTTGGAAAGAAAGGGGATTTATAAACACTCAAAGAAAAGGATTAGTGCAACTAGGATTGATAACTCAAATTCTTAAAGCTTTGAAGAGTCCAAAAAAGCAGTGGTTCATGTGAAAGGCCACCAGAGAGGGAGAGGCATTAAAACGAGAAGAAACAATTTGGCTGATGATGAAGCTAAGAAAGCTGCCCTAAGGGAAAACAGCAATGCAATTATGACTTTTCAGGGAGCAGGAACACAAAATCAAACATCATACTTTTCTTTAGCAGATGTAGAAGGCATGAAAAACATAGGAGCAACTCTAAAAGAGGGACAATGGATTCTCCCTGAAAAAGCCACAGTTCGAACGGCAGAAAAAGGCAAGAATCATGCTTAAAGGCTAAAAGGACCTATACCCAATAAAGACTAGAAAATTATTTTGACACCAGGAGACCTGAAATTAAAAACTAAAAAGGACATAAATTTGATTAAACCTTTTTATTAAAAAAAGGTTTAATTTATTAAAAAAAACAAAGTGAACTAAACAGTTTAAAGTAAAATTGTAATTTATCCACAACATAGTTGAAGAGAGCACTTGGTGCCCAGAGGCTATAGTTTATATGGAAAATTGTTTTCGGCTGTGGATTTCACATCATGCTGCAATACATTTAGTGTGCCACCAGGATATTGAAAGAATAACCCAGCCCCAGATATTCAAGATATCCTTAGTACAGAAAGGTCAGAAGCTGCCATCCCGCAGAGAGAAGTTTCCATGTTTCAGCAAGGTTGCTGCAAACACGGTCATCAGTGTGAGCGGTGTAAAGCCGTGACCATGAAGTGGCTGAGACAAAGACATTGGCACAGAACAACTGTACCTTGGGACCAAAGAGATGTAGCTTTTATGAGTAATTGTATACGATGTTTTAGTAGAGTAGAGCAAGACTTCAGAATGCACAATTGGGTTTTAGCACAGATCAACATTGATACTTATATAATAAAAGATCAAGTACAAAGAGCATTTATTTATTTAGCATATCACATGGAACGATTAGTGGCTTTGAGAACACTGCAAGAACAAGAAAGGATAATAAAAGTAAGATGTGGATATAGTAGGATACCCAGAAACAACAGAAAAAGATAAATTGTCTTGCTTAAACCGTTCAGGTTATAAAACTCCTTTGGTAGTTAATGATTAAAGGTTTGTGTTTTGTAATTGCAACTAACTTTAATTTATTAGAAAAATTAGGCATTCTGGACTGGCTGTTGACAGCAACTCCATTGAGTTCAGAGGCAGAACAATGGCGATGGGAAGGGATTAGACACTTCCTTGATCAATGGGAACAGCCTGAACGGATTGGAAATCTTTTAAGTGGAACTCAGAGAGTAACACTAACAGATTTCATTGAGGAACTACAATTCCAGAAAAAGACTGCTAACACCTGTTTTAAAAGAGTCCAAGAACAAGTAACACACTGGGAGTGTACTAAGCATGTCTTAGAGTGTCGCCCATGGGTTTGTGTTATTTGTACGCTTTGCCTTAATTTGTGGTGGAGAGTAAGAAGAGCAGAAGAAAGAGATAGAAATTGATGTGTTTAACTTGCTTAGATAGCGTGCATGAACAGTTATTTTAAAAGGTGTTTTCAGTGATTTTTTTGGAACACCATTGAGATATGAAGATGGAACCTTTTTATGCAGCAGTTCGATTAACAGCAAATTTAGACCAATGAGTTTTTACTATATTAGCTTTTGAGCAGGTAAGAGAGTACACAATTCATAATATTATAGACCAGTGTATAATAATTAACAGTTCCTGTGGAGAAGGAATTTGTGTGTCTTGCTATAGACACATTTCTTACATTACACATTTCTGAACTGGCATTGTGAATGTGCCTATTGGAGGGGATGAAGACTTTATAATTATCCGCGATGTCAAAGAAAAAATGTGACCAACAAATCAGGTTGTTAACTGAAGTAGTGAAAAAGTAAATCTCATTATGGTTGGCACATCTCCAGAGCTTTGCTGGTTTAGACTAAAAGAGGAAGTAGCTGACTAACCCAGGGAGGGAGAGGGAGAGGGCAGTGCTGTGAGAACTGTGAGTAATCTGTGCCATCCATGAAACAAACATGAGGCCAAGGGTACCAGTGAGACCAAATGCACCAGTGACTAGATCCCAGCATATAAACTTTGCTGCCAAGAATCCTGACATCTTGGCCCTTGGCTGAAACCCAAAGAGCCCTGAGGACGGTAGAAAGTCAAAACTCCTGAGGATTATTTTCACTGTTTGTTGTGATGCCCTTGGCAACTGTGCAAAACTGTGGAGCCACTCTGGACAGAGTCCATGAGAGAAGGGAATGAGCAATGCAGGAACAAACAATAATAAAACAAGCAGCACAAGAGAGAGAACAATCTATGAGAGAGATGATGAGAGAACAATGAGAGAGAATCTATGCAAAACCAACGTCCCAATAAGGTTGATCCCTGTAATAAATGCCATCACTCCATGTGGGTCAAGGACAAGATGGAATTTGTGTTCGTGGCACATCCACATGTTAGTGCTGCCTGCTATGAGCAGAGCAATTTTATAGATGTTTGTGTTAATAATAGAAAATGGGATTGGGTAGGGAAAAATTTAGGATTTAATAGACCAGCTCCTTATCCTTATAGTGATCAAATCTGTCCTCCATATGAAAACTTTTTTGTTTGTTTTGAGAAAGATGAGAATGGGAATGATCCAAGTGTAGGTATCGGAGGTATAGCACTAAGGAAAAAAAGAAGAAAAACAAAAATAAACAAAAAAATATGTAAAAAGGCCATAGGGAAAGAATTAATGGAACTGGAAAAACTGTATGAACAATTCAAACAGCAGTATAGCAACTGGGATTTGACAACCTCAACTAAGATCATTTTTGTAGATTTGATGCAAGAAATTGCTACGGAATTAGGATTATCCAAATGCTGGATCTGTGGAGGACTTAGAATGGCTGAACACTGGCTGTGGAGAGGTAAGAGTCTAGCTCCAGAACATTTTTTAAAATGGAATTATACTCAAAATTTCCAAGACATTAAAATGATCTGAAGGATGGATTTGGAGTCATCGAGTAATTGGAACAGTCTGTATACCTTGAGAAGGAAGGAAAGATAATGAAGTAGTAGGATATCCTCCTTGTATATCTACTTTAGTAGTTATTTCGGATAATAAAACCAAATAACAAAAACTGGCAACCAAAAATTTTACTGGGTATTGGGGAATACCAAAGGAAATGAATTGTGAGTGGAATAATCAAACTAACTTGTGCTGGCATAAAAGTCCTGGAGCTAACCCCTACCCGTACATAAAAGACCAAAAATCCTACTGGGAACAACCAGAAAAAAAACCCACATAATAAATGAAAAGCCCCTGATAGAATATATTTAATTTATGGGCAATGAGCATAGAGTGAATTACCTTGAAAGTGGGATGGAACCTGTACCTTAGGAGTTATACGACCCTCCTTCTTCATCGTACCAAGGTCTAGGAGCAATATGCTGGGAACACCACTTGATGAAACTCTAGAAAGGAATAAAAGAGATTTAAACATCGACTTCCCAACGGCAGGAGGAAACCAGGAATGGGGGGAAGACAAATGGCCTGCAGAAAGAGTCATAGCGTATTATGACCCAGCAACTTGGGCTGAGAGTGAATCTTGGGGATATAGGACCCCAATTTATCTATTGAATCGGTTGATAAGACTCCAGGCAGTAGTGGAGGTTGTATCCAACCATACTTCTGATGCCCTGAAGTTACTCGCCAAGCAGCATTCACAAATGGAAGCATTTGTATACCAAACCAGAATTGCCCTGGATTATCTGTTGGCTGAAGAAGGGGGAGTTTGAGGAAGATTTAAGGAATCTGAGTGCTGTGTGGAGAGAGATGATCACGGGGAAGCCATCACAAAACTTGCTGAAGAAATTAAAAGGGTGGCACACATACCTGTTCAAAAGTGGAATTCTATTCTAAAAACGGATTGGTGGGATAACCTCTTTGGAGGAGTCTGGTGGAAGAAGGTGGGATTTATGCTGTTATGTTCTGGATTAGGACTGTTATTCTTACCATTCATGATTCCATGTCTTATTAGACTAATCCACCCAGTGATACAAGGAATGCAAGTTACAGCAATGCCCATTGATCCAGAATTGGCAGCAAAAGGGAAACTAGTTCCTTTGATGATATTAAAAACTAGACCTACTCACACTCAACAGGAAGGACCTGAAGAGATGTTGACTGAACATAAAGAGACTACTCTAGCACAAGAGATGTTAACTGTCGCTGCTTTGTTTTGGCAGTTGTTGGGGGGCTGCTTGCTGGAGTTTAAATTTCTCACATTTAGGTGGTTTTAGAGTCTTTTTTGCCTTCTGCAAAGCTCTGAGCTAAACGCATGAAAAGACGGAGTCTTCAAGGTTGTATGCTTCGTTTTTATTAGTTCTTATCTTACAATTTTCTCAGTGTCCTGCAAGATGTTTGCCGCGGCTTGGACATCTGACGACAACCCCCATCCCAGGGTTGTCCTTATCTTTTATACTAATTGCTATGTATTCGATATTTACTATTTATTACTAATGTCTATCACTATTACTAAAAATGTCATCTTTACTTTGATCCAATCCTCACAAACTACTTTGTGCTAACGTCACTGCAGAAATGGAGTGAGGGAAGAAGAAAAAAGAACAAGGAGGCAACGCCCTAAATTCTCCATCTTGTCCCCATTCACTTCAATACAAGAAATCCTAAACCACTGTTTTTCTCACCCTGTGATATACTAAACTACAATCTTTCACACTCTTGTGGCCTGCAATGCTTCCTGCAGTACAAGAAGCCTCTCCCATGGACTGAAATCAAATCCAGTGTCTCTCTGAGCTCTGAGCTGTGGTCTCAGACCCCCCTGCCCAGGTCTCTGACCCTCCAGGGCAACTAAAGGAATGCCCTGGACTCCAACATCTCCCCCTCCTGTTTGAACCAAAAGCAGTTCCTTGGCCATTCTGTCCATGGTTTGCCGTATACACAGAAACAAACACGGCAAAATCATGAGAAGGATTACAAGCCTTACTAAAACATATATAACTACTTTCAAAATCTCCTTCCACAATGGTGAAAGGTCAAACAAATTGAACAAACCATTCATCTATGACCCAATCACCTCTCTAAGTTTGTTCACGTTTTCCTGCAACTGCTTGATGTTCTCATGAATGGATTTGGAATGATCTGACAAATTCATTCCCTTAAATTTCTCACACCCATGCCCATGGGTCAGCAAAAGATTATCAATCACTGCCCTGTTTTTGAGACTTGCTCATCTTACACTGTCAATGTCTACTAACATGTCACTCAGTGCAAGAGAGACAGCTCGGGCATGTTTGTTCAGCCAACAACCCACATGATCCAATTGTGTCAAGGCTGCTCCTGATGCTGCCTGTGGTGAAAAAATTGCAGCTGCAATTCTCTGACCCTTGCTCCATGTGTGAACCTCATCATCACAATTCGGATTATACATTTGAACAGATCTTTTCCCTCTTTGTTCTAGTTCTCTCTTCAGTGTCATGTCAGGTGTTAGCAATGAATGCATTCCACTGCTGCATGGATCACTTTTGGCATTTGCAGGGATTGTGGGCTAAATTTTGTCCCCACAAATGAAAAAAATTCCCTTCAGCAACTGAACTGGGAAATGATTGGATGGTTTTTTCTAACATCTTAGTGTAATTACACCAAAACAATGAATTTCTGTAAAAATTGAGGTTTGGAGTGACGTCTATAACTTAATTTTCTGCCACTCTAGAAAGTTTAAATTTCACACAGATTTGCATTGGGACCGACCCAAGAATTTCCAGTTCCTGGGGTTCAAAAGGAGCCACAGGAAGGATTTTCATCTAAACATCCCATTGGTCCACTGGATTTACCATGGACTTTGAAATCACTGGAGGAATGTTTTCTGGAATCAGCCATTCACTCACTGGCAACTCTACTAAACATGTTGAAAAAGGTTTCCCCTGTCTTTGAGTGCGTCAGGCAGATGGTATTCAAACCTGATGCATTGGCTAGAGTTTCCCAAACATTCTCTTTTGGTTGAGCCACGGGCAAAACTGCCACATTGCTCAAGGCAACCAAGAAGAGAGTGAGGCACAAGGATAGTTCTTTCATTTTCAATGACCTTTTTCCCATAGGAATCCCTAAAAATGCAACACCACCTAAGCCCCAAAGAAATTTCAAGTCCCAGAGTCTCTTTTGCATGTAGAATGAAGGGATGTCTGCTGTCTTGACACTAGCTCTCGTCTGCATGCTCACTTCTCTTCTTCTGATCTTGTGGTCTGTCTCTGCTTTCATCTGGACTCGGTATGGTTTCACGTGCTTTGCTGCCAGTCCAACTGCTGTGAAGATACAAGCAAATCCCTTGCTCCAAGTTATTAATTTGAATGGTTTTTCAGTTTGCCCTGTTTCTGGGTTTCTGATCAGAACCAAAGGATTTTCCTTCAGTTTCGCTCTTGGATTGACCGCTCCCATGGATGCAGGAGGCTGCACAAGCTCACAATCAGGGCAAGCACTAATGACTTCCTTTGCTAGACTTTTGGAAATGTGAAAACTTCTCATTAGTGCTTGAGCATTCTGCTGAAAGAATGCATGATTCAATTTTGCCTGTTCAAAAATGTTTGGTAAAGTCCTTGAAATTGTCATGGTCAATTTGTCTGCGTGTGCACTGCCTTCTGCCAAAAATCCCAGGAGGGATGAATGTGCCTTCATGTCAGAGATAAAGTATTTATGTTCTCCGTTTTGCAACAATGTCCTCATGCACAGCAAATATGAATTCAAATTTTCATTGTCAACCTTTCTCAAAAGTGAATCTCCAAGCCTCCCGACTACACCACCTGTGATCAAACCAAAAGGTTGCTGAAACAGCTCAAAAGCTCTGACCCCTGCTGTTAATTCCACTGTTTGTGATGACTCTTGTACCATTCTTATATCTGATTTCCACTCTCCCTTGATGTCATCCTTTGGCTTTTCCCTGAAACTTGTTTTTGCCTTCAACAATCTGTGACTTGGGAAATGAATAGTACAAACACTAGAATAATTTAACAATGCAATCTGCAAGTTCTCTGATTTCTGCAATGCCCAATCAAAATATTCCTTTTTCAAAGGCAGGTAAATTGTTGTAAAATCTTTGCCTGCCATTGTTTGCAGCCTGGTCCTAGTTTTGATGATGATCTGAGCTATCATTTCCAGACTTGTGAGGATCATCCTCGGAAACCTGTAAGATAAAAAATTCCACTCTAAAATCAACAATGGGTCTTTTTGTGATGAATCCCACTGAAAAATCAACCCATACAATGGTATTTTTTTCTCCCAACACTGCAAGAAAGAATGGCAATGATGTTACAAAACAATCCCCTTTCAAGAGATTCATCAGATCCCTGACAACTTCATGATCTAAACTCTCCCATCTCGGGTTTACATTCAGTGTACCATAAATCACTGGCATACCTATGCCCTTTGCACCCATTGAACATTTCTTTGTGTCTGTCCAGTCTGTTGGATGGAATTCTGGCTTGGCAGAAGCCTGTGCGGTGTCTGCCTCTGAAATTATCTCCTTTGTTTGTGACTTTGCTTCTTCTCCATCCTCTCTAGGATGTTTTGGAAGCTGCACGTCATGTGGTCCTGTTTCTTTTTCTTTCTCCCGCTGAACAGGAACCAGAGTTTGCTGAGCATTCTTGTTATAAATACGATCAACCAAATTTTAGAAATCAAAATTTAGAATTTTATTGAGAGACAAAATGACAGTCTCAGACAGCCACAGTTAAAAGGACAGCGTCGAACCCCGGGTATTTCGGCACTGGGTGAACGCGGTAACATACTCTGTCAGTATGTTACCCCCCAAGTTCACATTTCTGGTCTGAAGCTGTCGCTTTTTATACACTGGTTCACTGAGAAGAGACGAGGCTCCAATGTTTTCCTTGTCCGCGGCAGCTTCATTAACTATTCACGTTCGGGTCTAAGGGTCCTGAATAGTTTTTTTCTGGGGTTAACAACGACCTTATTGGCTGAGCCCAGGTGTGTCGTGGATATGGTAATGTGCAGAGGAGTCCGATGAGATAGATATGAGAATGTCCGGAGGAAACCTGTGAGATACTGATCTGATGTAATCATTTGGTTTTTGAGTACCTCATCTGCTTCTTCCATGGCTTTTGTGTTCCTTTTCAGAGTTTCCCGGCAGAGGCATGTCACTGGCATTCCTCTCGTCCTTGTGTCCCTGTTCTGGGGTATTGCTGCCAGCAGAAATAGTTTGTACCTTTTCCTGTATGGTTTTTATATTTTGTGAATATAAACTTATATGAATTAACCTTAAAGATCTCACAGTTTTTATTAGAACATATACAAGTATACACAAACTTATATTTTATATTGGGTGTATTACAATACAGACATATTCCACACAAATTAACTTTAGGACATTTATCACAATCCCCCCCCTTTTATCTTTACCTATTTAATTCGTGTCTCGGTTATTGCCTTTCTTTTCCCAACCGGAAAAAAAGCTTCTTAACTAAAGATTTTTCCCTTTTATTTCATTAGATTACACTTTTTTCGTATTTATCAATAGATTCTCTCAACCTTTTCTCCTTGTAATCGAGCCTCAAATTCTTCGAGCACTTCTGAGGCTTTACTTTTATTTTCATTTTATTTCATAATTTTTGACACCGCATTATTTTTATTCATTCCACCTGAGGCCAGCTCGGGGTCCATAGGTAAGGCTGCAACCTGCATCCCCTGGACCACAGTGTGGATTAATCTGATTAAACAAGGTATCAAACAGGGTAAAAAGATTAGTCCAGCTACAGAGCATAAAATGAAAAACCCCACTTTCTTCCACCATTCTCCTGTCCCAAAAAATTGATCCCACCAAGAAGCTTGAAGTATCGAATTCCATTTCTGCACAGGGACGTGTGCAACCTTCTTAATTTCTGCAGCTAAACCTCTAATTGTTTCCCTATAGTCATTGATTTCTATACAACATTCAGAGTCATTAAATTTCCCACATACACCCCCCTCTTCTGCAAGTAAGTAATTTAAGGCAATTCTATTCTGGTAGACAAATGCTCTCATTTGGGAGTGCTGTCGGCCTAACAGTTCTAAGGCGTCTGAGGTATGATTTGAAACTATCTCAACCACAGCTTGTAGCCTAATCAATCGGTTCAGCAGGTACACTGGAGTTCTATATCCCCAGCTCCCATCTTGAGCCCAGGTGGCAGGGCCATAGTATTCTATAATGCGTTCAGCGGGCCATTCCTCATTTCCCCATTTCTGGTTCCCTCCTGCCTGAGGGAGCTCCCTTTTTACCTCTCTCCTTTCACGGTTGAGGGTCTCATATAAGGGGGCTCCTAAAAGGCTGCTGCCTGACCTTGGTAAAGTGAAGAAGGAGGGTCTGATCATTCCCAGAGTACAGGAGCCTTTCCATTTCTGAGGTAATTCGCTATTTTACCGCAGATCCAGTAAATACCACTCCGAGCTTTCCATTTGATATCTGTGCTCTCTGTTTTTTTCCCAAAATTCTTTTAGGTCTGTCAGATAGTAAATAGGGGTTAGCGTTAGTAAGGTCATACCAACATAATTCAATTTCTTCTATCCAGTTACACCCTTTTTTCTGTTCCTTGCTCCAATATCTGCTTGGGGCTTTGGGTTGCCACACCTTGGTTTTATTGTTTGAATTCACCGTTAGTGTGGACAGACAAGGGGTGGATCCTACGATTTCAGTGAAAGCATTCCCTTCTCTACTAATGCAAATGGTCCCTATTACTCTTTCGTCTAAGGTCCGTCCCTCAGGTCGAGTCATTGTTTTTAACACTTTGTTGTCCCATTTCAGGATTTGCTCGGGGGCTAAACTTTCCCCTTTCCAGGGCCATCTCTCGGCGGATTTCAAACCCCCACAAATCCAGCAGTTAGTTAGCACTAGTTCTGTGGCTATTTCTTGTACTAGATCTAAAAAGAGATTTTTTTGTTAGTAGTAGCGAGACTCCAATCGTTAGATTGTTTCTCTAACTGCTCATATTGTTCACTGAGCTTCCTCATTCTCTCCTGCTCCATTCTCCTTCTTTTGGCTTCTAACTCTTGTTTTCTCAGTTTCAAGGCCACTTTCTTTATTTTGTTCTCAGGGTCCAGCCCTTCCTCATCCTTAGAAAAACAGAATACCTTATCTAGTTTCAGACAAACCTAATCATCGTTATCATTTAGCAGATCTAGCAGAATGGGCCCATGGTTCAGGGAAGGAACTTGAAGTTTCTCATTTCGCCCCACCCAATATGTTCTCCCATTTAAGGTACACATTTCTAGATTACTTTTTTCATAACATAGCTTGTTTACTTGCAAATATCCCACAAAGGTAGATTCTTGCTTTCCCCCGATCCAGATAGTTTTGTTACAATCCCTCCACATAGGAATGATAGACATTTTGCTAAGTTCCCTCCTTTTCCTAGATGCTGCCACTGGGTGATAGGCTTTTTCTTTTTGGTTATTAATTTGGGACCCATTATTATAGTTGTTGGTTTTTCCTCCTCCCCCTTTTGAACAGTTAATACATACCCTCAGGTCAGTGTTCTGGCTCCAGGTAGTTTTCTGCTTAGTTTCTTGTGGGTTAATTTCCTCCCTCAGTTTCTCCTGAGGAGTAAGGAGGCCCCTCGTGAGGTACACAGCTTGACTCAGGATCACCAGGGTTACCCACAGGCGTATCCCTCTGCCCCTCCCTACGCCCATTGGGGTTCCACCAACGGCGGGGTAAACCATCTTCTTGGCAGCAGGGATATTCTTCCGGGCCCCTGTAGGTGCTCCTTTGAGCATACTGTCTTTTGTACTGTTCCCACTTGCCTAATTTTACCTGGTCAGTATTACAGGGTACCTTTACTGTTCATCTACACTCAATTGCAAGTGGTTCTGCCTTTTTGTTCAATTTTCCCCTTATCCCGTTTGTAAAATACTGGAGCCACTCGAAAGAATCCAATTCAAAGAAGCCTGCCCCGGTAGCAATATACAGGAAGAGGTCGGTGGGATTTCTTTCCTGCTCTAAGCAATTTTCACACAAACTCCAAGGCTTAATTCCACGATAACAATGAGTTACCCAAATTTCCCCACAATACCTGCACTTGAAATGAGCAAACAGATAGCAGGGACACCCTGCTTGGTTACAACTTAGCCAGTATCTGTCGGTCATCGGGGGTTTCGTTGAATCTTTAACTTCAAGTCTCCCGGAGCCAAGGTGACTTTCCACTGTGGAGAGCTATCTTGCTCTTCAATTCTTTTCACTCGAGATGAATGGGTCCAGCCTCTTTCTGCAGTCCTTACGGCTGTGTCTGTGGTGAGGAGAACGAGGAAAGGTCCTTCCCAATGAGGTGATAAAGGCGTCTCTTTTTACCCTTTCATTAGCACTTTGTCCCCAGGCTGGATTCTATGAATGGCGAATCCCAGAGGTGTGCTTTGTGCTATCAGTCCACATTTTCGGAGCTCCTGTAAATTTTTATTTATTAAGACAAGGTAAGATTGGATTTGGCAGTCTTCCACTCGAGGGTGGTTTACTGGCATTCCATGTTCATACGGCATTCCATATAACATTTCAAAAGGGGATAACCCAGACTCTAAATGGGGTTGAGTTCTAACATTTAGGAGTGCCATAGGTAGGCATCTTATCCACGACATTTTTGTCTCTAGCATAAGTTTGGAAATCTGAGCTTTTAATGTTTGATTCATACGTTCCACCTGTCCTGAGCTCTGGGGGTGCCAGGGTGTGTGATATTCCCATCTAATTCCCAAGGTGTCTGCCAGGTGTTTTATAATTTTTGAAGTGAAGTGTGTTCCCTGGTCAGAATCAATAGAGTCAGGGACCCCATATCTAGGTATGATTTCCTCTAATAATCTTCTTACTACTGCCTGAGTGGTAGCTCGGGGGCTTGGGAATGCTTCCACCCAGTGGGTTAACTGATCCACTATTACTAATAAATATTTATGCCTTCCAATCTTTGGTAACTCAGTGAAATCTACTTGAACCCTCCCGAAGGGACAATATGCTAAAGGACGTCCCCCCGGTGTGACCCGCCTGCTTTTAAATTTATTTATTTTCTGACATGTCATACAACCTTGGACTTCTTGTTTTGCTATTTCAAAGATACCTTTGCATCCAAAGAATTTTAGAAATTGTTCAGCTAATGCTTGAGTTCCCCAGTGGGTCTGTGAGTGTAGTCTCCATAATATTTTCCAGGCATAAGCCTTTGGGATTAACTCCCTCCCATCAGGTAATTTCTATTTACCTTCTTCTAAGGTTCCCCCTATTTTCTTGAAGTCCTCCACCTCCCTTTCAGTGGGTTGTGGGGGAAAGTCCTGATGCTCCCCCCCCCCGGGGATCCTCAGGGGTGCTTAGTGTGACAAGAGCTGCTCATCTTGCTTCTTGATTGGCTAAATTGTTTCCCCTTGCTCTAAACTGCAGTCCTGTCTGATGTCCTTTTACATAAACAACTGCGATAGCCTGTGGCTCCCTTAGCGCTTTTAAGATCTGCCTTATCAGATCCTCATGTACTAGACTTTTTCCTCTAGTATTTATTAATCCTCTTTCCTCCCATATTTTCCCAAACATATGTACTACTCTGAAAGCATATTTAGAATCAGTAAAAATAGTTCCCACTCTCCCACGCAGTTCTTTTAAAGCCTGCAAAACTGCGTACAGTTTGCATGCTTGGGCTGACCAAGATGCACTTAGGGGCCCTGATTTTATCACCTCCCCTGTTTTCCCATTTATAATAGCATAATCTGACTTTCTTTTCCCTTCTACAACTCTAGCCGAGCCATCCACAAACCACTTCTCCCCTTCTTCTAGCTCCTCATCCTACAGATCTGACCTTACCTTTGTTTGTAATTCTATTAGGTCCGAGCAATTATGGGTGGGCTTCCCTGATGCTTCCCCAAAGAGAAACTCTGCCGGATTATTAGCTTTTGTTGTCCTTAACTTGAGTTCAGGGGTATGAATGAGAATGGCTTTGTATTTCAAAAGTCTACCATGCGTAAGCCATTTTTCTGCCTTTTGTTGTAAAATAGTTCTGACATCGTGTGGAGTGTAAATGACCAGGGGAGCTCCAAAAGTGATCTTCCTGGCTTCTTCCACTAACAGTGCAACTGCCACTATAGCTTGCAAACAGGTGGGCCAACCCCGACTTACAGGGTCTAATAACTTAGAAGGATAACCTACAGGTTTCTTATCTCCTGCCCAATCCTGTGTGAGAACCCCATGTGCTGTGTGATTGTTTACATCAATGAATAGTTGGAATTTCTTGTTTACATCTGGGAGGCTCAAGACAGGGGCTGCTATTAGGGCTGCCTTTAATCGCTGCAGACCCCTATCATCCTGCTCAGTCCACTTTACCTTTTCCGTAGTTAGTTTTTCATACAGAAATTTTACCTTTTCACTATATCCTTCTATCTATTGCCTGCAGAATCCTAGAAGTCCTAATAATTTGTGTACCTGCCTTTTAGTCTTTGGGGGAGGTATTTCCAATATGCCAGATACCCTTTCCGGATCCAATTTTTTCTTTCCCCTCGTGATCCAGTGCCCGAGATATTTAACTTCAGGCTCTGTGAATTGTAATTTTTGCTTTGAGACCTTCAAACCCTTTTCCCCCAAAAAGTTCAATAACTTAATGGTACATTCTCTTATGTCTTCCTCGGTTTCCCCGGCAACCAGCAAGTCATCTACATATTGCAGAATCTTTGTTCCTCTTTTTGGGGAAAACTGACCCAGCAATTGCTCTAAAGCTTGCCCAAATAAGTTTGGAGAGTCCACAAAACCCTGAGGAAGGGAAGCCCATCTTAATTGTTGCTTACGATTTGTCTCTGGGGGTCTTCCCATTGAAATGCAAAAAAAATCGCGACTGCCTTTGGCTAAAGGGCAGGTCCAAAAAGAATCCTTCAAGTCAATTACACTATACTAAGTATCCTCCGGGGAGACCCTATTCAAAAGCGTGTAAGGATTAGCTACTATGGGAAACCGAGTCCTAGTCCTTTCATTTATCGCTCTCAGGTCCTGTACCAATCTGTAATTCCCGTCAGTCTTTCTTATGGCTAGTATCGGGGTATTGTGCCGTGACATACATGGTTTCAGTATTCCTTTGCTTATTAGATCATCAATTATGGGTTTCAGTCCCCTTCTCCCTTCTAGGGGAATAGGATATTGTTTTACCCTTATGGGGTCTTCTGGTCTCTCAATTTCAATTGAAATGGGGCCCATGTCTAGTTTCCCAGCCTCCCTCCCTGTATGCCATACTTCCAGGTTAATTTTCTTCTCGTCCTCACAGGTTAGTTTATAGATACTAACTACTAACTGCAAATTTCTCACAATCAGGTTAATTCCTAAGGCCACCATTAGATCCCTGCCCAACAAGCTATAGTCGGCCTCTTCCACTAAAAGCATGTCCCTAAACAAACCTTATTTTCTGCTTCAATCTCCACATCCTTCACTATGGGGACCTTAAAGGGCTCCCCTTTAGCTCCAATAACTACCATAAATACTTCACTCATGGTGCACCCTGGAGGCAATTGTTTAAAAGTACTTTTCTCGGCTCCAGAGTCTACCAAAAAATTCATTTTTGTTCCTTTGGGTCCAACTTTAAGGGTTATCAGGGGCTCTCGTGATGGTAAGGACCCTAAAATAAAAAGCCCCCAACATCCCTAATCCTCTTTAAACATTTTCTCATCTTGTATTCTTTTCTTACAGTCCCTCTTTATGTGCCCCTTCTTCTTACAACAGAAACGCTCTGCTCCCCCCCCCTGATCCCCAGGGGCCCCTCTCTGTGGACGAACTGGACCTTTTGAGGGTCCCTTCTTCAGGATTTTTCCTGTGTTTTGGGGACGATCTTACTTTTGGGCTTCCCTTACAGCAGCCACCAACACTCTAGCCTGTGCCTTTTGTTTCTCTTCATCCCTCCTCATGTATATCTTTTGAGCTTCTCTCAGCAATTCCTGTAATCCTTTCTCTTGCCACCCTTCGATTTTTACTAATTTCCTCCGTATGTCCTCCCATGATTTCGCCACGAATTTGGTTTTCAGCAATACCTCCCCCATGGGAGAATCAGGATCCGTCCCAGAGTATACTTGGAGACTTTTCCTTAATCTCTCCAGCCACTCCGTAGGGGTCTCCTCTTTCCCTTGACACTCTCCGAATACTTTGCTCAAGTTCTGCCCCCGAGGTACTGCCTCCCTGATTCCCTGTATTATTATGTTTCTTAAGTCAATCATATTCCTTCTACCCTCTTCGGTCTGAGCATTCCATTGGGGATCCTGGCTTGGCCATTTTTGTTCCCCTGGTGTGCTCTGAGGGTTCCTTCGCTCCCACTCCCGCACCCCCGCTTGTCTTATCATTTCTCTTTCCTCTGTATTAAACAAAGATCTCAAGATTGCAGTGAGATCCTCATACGAGTAGATACTGGTTCCCAAAAATCTGTCCAGCCTTTCAGACACTCCTAAGGGGTCATCCATAAGCTTTCCCATCTCCTTCTTAAAAGCCCTTACATTGTTAGTATTAATCGGGACATTTACAAAACCGATAACACCTGGGGATGTGGGAACTTCCCTTAAAGGTAAGAGGTTAGCCTTATCGCCTTCCTCCTCACTTTCCACCTCATTTAATCTTTTTAGTTGTTTCTGAGTTCTTCTCGCAGGTGGAGTATCCTTATTTTCTATTGAAACTGGCAGGGCGGGGGTTCTGGGGGTGAGAAACGCTGCTAAGTCTAATTCAAGTGGTTAGGTGTCGAGGAGAGGGGTAGGCGTCGGTAGGGATTGGGGTATCCCTTGTGAGGATCAGGGTGCAGGAACGGGCTCCAGGGGAGAAGGGAGTCCAGCCGGTGGGAACGGAGCCGCCGCCTGTGGGAGCTGTGGCTCCGGCGGAGGGGCGGAGGGTAGTGGTGCGGAGCTGGGGGCCCCTTGCCCCGAGGGGAATCCCACTACCACGGGGTCCTGTGTGTTTCCCAGGCTTGGAGGGGGTGGGGGCGAAGGTACAAGTTAAGGCGGGGGAAGGTTATCTAAAGGATCCCAACCATCACCCGAGGCAGCCCCAGGTCCCCGTTGTTACACCGGCAAAAGTCGCGCATTAATTTCTCCCCAGATTAATGCATAATCCTGTTCCTCCTTACTTCTTCCCCCCTTCACATGATTTACTAAAGCCGCACAAATCCATTTTTCAAAAGTACCAAAGACAGGCCATATCACATGATCCCGTACTTCCACCCCCCCCCATACTTCGATACAGTAATGAATCATCTGTCTCTTCGACCTCCTCCTTCTCACAGAACATTCCTCTCAATGTTCTAACATCCACCCCAAAGGACTCTCGATCGGGATTTCAGGGATACCTTTAGCTGTTCCCTTTTTAGACTTCCCTGTGGCTTTTCCCTTGGGTTTACTTTTCCCTTGTCCCATAGTGTAAAGTTACCGGTTACTGGCCCTTTAAGGGTGATCGATCCCTTTTGGGGTTTTTCCCGGTGATTATGAGCTCTGTTCTCCTACTTACTCTCCCCTGGACTGCTCCGGGTCCGAGGCTGAAAGGTTTACCAGTCCCGGAACTCCTGTGAGGATGTACCCTTCCCTTTCAGCTTTCCTGTGACCGATCCCCCCTCTGAAACTCCCCGAGTTTCTGGGCTTGACGTGTGAGGTGCGTGTTTCTTTGTTTGTGTTTCCCAAAACTTTCGCTTCCCTCGCAACCGACCACACCCCTCGTGGGGAAGTGGAACTGCGATTTTGGGGTCCCCACTCACTTCGTGATAAAATCACGTCTCACTCACACGCTCGGTCACTCCCACTCAACCGTGCAATACTTAAAATCCTCTTCCTGCGTGGGCTCTTCGTGCACGTAGATTTTTACGAGTTAATTTTCTTCGCTGCGGCTCCGGAGGATCTGTTGCCCAGACCCCCCCCCCTCCTTTTTGAGTTCCCTTAGACCTCTTACCTCACCTAGGTCCCTTTTAAATGTGGCTTTTGGTTGTAAGTTCGTCGTGAGGCCAATTGGTTCCACACGGCCCTGCCGGCTCCGCCAGGCCACTGAATTTCAGCAGTGCACCTCCTGGTCAGAGACAGGGGTCCGAGGGTCCCAAAATCACACCAATTACGTCGGGGTCACCAGAATTGTTATAAATACGATAGACCAAATTTTAGAAATCAAAATTTAGAATTTTTATTTGAGAGACAAAATGACAGTCTCAGACAGCCACAGTTAAAAGGACAGCGTCGAACCCCGGGTATTTCGGCACTGGGTGAACGCGGTAACATACTCTGTCAGTATGTTACCCCTCCAAGTTCACATTTCTGGTCTGAAGCTGTCGCTTTTTATACACTGGTTCGCTGAGAAGAGACGAGGCTCCGATGTTATCCTTGTCCGCGGCAGCTTCATTAACTATTCACGTTCGGGTCTAAGGGTCCTGAATAGTTTTTTTCCGGGGTTAACAACAACCTTATTGGCTGAGCCCAGGTGTGTCGTGGATATGGTAATGTGCAGAGGAGTCCGAT
This sequence comes from Tachycineta bicolor, assembly GCA_025960845.1. Taxonomy (NCBI): domain Eukaryota; kingdom Metazoa; phylum Chordata; class Aves; order Passeriformes; family Hirundinidae; genus Tachycineta; species Tachycineta bicolor. Next base: position 20,641 of record JANEHK010000229.1, on the reverse strand, counting down.
GAGATAGATATGAGAATGTCCGGAGGAAACCTGTGAGATACTGATCTGATGTAATCATTTGGTTTTTGAGTGGCTCATCTGCTTCTTCCATGGCTTTTGTGTTCCTTTTCAGAGTTTCCCAGCAGAGGCATGTCACTGGCATTCCTCTCGTCCTTGTGTCCCTGTTCTGGGGTATTGCTGCCAGCAGAAATAGTTTGTACTTTTTCCTGTATGACTTTTATATTTTGTGAATATAAACTTGCATGAATCAACCTTAAAGATCTCACAGTTTTTATTAGAACATATACAAGTATACACAAACTTATATTTTATATTGGGTGTATTACAAAACAGACATATTCCACATGAATTAACTTTAGGACATTTATCACACTCCCCAAAAACCACTAAAATCACAACCAGCCATCATCCCCCCACCACAGGAAAAAAAAAAAAAAAAAAAAAAAAAAAAAAACGCCACAAACCAACCATTTCTACCCTGTCCTCGTGCTCCTTCCCAGGGACCCCAACCCCATGGGAATGCCCCCGGATCGGGACAAAAAAGCTGCTCCCCTGGAGGCACTTGGAGCACCCACCTGCGGCCCGGCCCTGGCACACGGCTCCCGGCAGCTCCCCGCTGGCGCAGGCGGGGCTTTGGAGCAGGGAGGCTCCGCGGGACCCCCGGGGTCTGCCCCCTCCCAGTCCGTGCCCGCCCCGGGGCTGACCTTCAGCCCGGGCTCTCTCGCTGTGCCCGGCTCCTGCACAGTCCCCGCTCTCAGTTCCTTGGCCCCCTGGGCTCTCCTCTGGGGCTCGGAGAACACCTGGCAATGGAACCTTGCCATGAAAAGGAAACATTTTGGCGCTGCCTAGCAAGGCCAGAACTGAATCTTTGTTCCTTTTGCCTGCCTGCAGAGACCCCCCAGGCATTTTCTGCACAGAGTTCCAGTCTCCAGCTTTTGCTGAAGGCTCTCTCTGCAAATGTCATGCTGCCAGGACCCTGTCCTTGCTGTCACCTGCTGTGGCTGGGCATGGACAGAGCCCCTGCACTTGCATTTCCAGCTGCTCTGCAACCAAAGCTGAGGCATCTGGAGCCGCCTGAATGCAACAACTGGAATATGAGCCTCTCTCGAGGGGGAAATCTCCCCCTCCTGTGCCAGCCCGTAGCAATGCTGCCATTCTCTGCTGCTGCTGGGGCACTCGGGGCTCTGGCTGAGCAGGAAAGGTGACCCTGAGCCAGGAGCTTTCCTTGGCTGCAGCAAAGCCTTGGCACACAAAGACCCTCCTGGTGCTGTGCCCTGGGCCAGGAGGGATTGTGCCACCAGAGCTGAGCCTAAATTTCTTCTCCCAGGCAGCTTTAGGGCACAGAACATGGAGAAGGCAGAGCTGCCTCTCAGCCTTCCGCTGTCCTCCAGAAGGATCCTGTGTGTGAATCAGCCTGAGAACAGGGTTTACGTGTGAGGGGAGGGGAATTCAGAGCCCTTTTTCTCTCCTGTGGGCTGAGGGTCTGCATTTCCAATGGCCCTGCAGGTGCCAAAGGTACCTTTTTCACTGATCTGAGAACAGTTCTGCTGAAAGCCTGTCCTAAACCTGCTTTTCCTGCAAATGTGCCCAATGAGTCCTCATTTTTTGCAGCCCCATGTCTTGTGTGCATGCAGGTGTGAGAACTGAGGGATGGAACAGCTCTGCTCAGGGGAATTTCTTTTTCTTGTGGGTATTTTTTTTGTTTGTTTGTTTGTTTGTTTGTTTTTTGTTGTTTTGGTTTGGTTTGGTTTGGTTTGGTTTGGTTTTGGGTTTTTTTTGGATTTTTTGTCTTTATTTCTTTGCTTGTTTGTTTGGGTTTTGTTCTTTGTTTTGGGAGCTTTTTAATTTGTTTTGGGAGGGGTGTTCTGTGCTTTTTATTGGGGGTGGGGATTTTTTTGTTTTGGCTTGGGGGTGTTTTGGGGTGTTTTGGGGCGTTTGTGTGGGTGTTTTTTGGTTTGGGGTTTTTTTTTTTTTTTTTTTTTTTTTTTTTT
>JANEHK010000229.1:0-13267 GCA_025960845.1 Tachycineta bicolor | reverse complement strand
CCGATTGATCAAGGAAGTGTCTAACCCCTTCCCACCCGTGTTCTTCTGATTCCAAACTCAGTGGAGTTGCCGTCAACAGCCAATCCAGAATGCCTGATTTTTCTAATAAAATGAAGTTAGTTGCAATTACAAAACACAAACCTTTAATCATTAACTACCAAAGGAGTTTTATAACCTGAACGGTTTAAGCAAGACAATTTATCTTTTTCTGTTGTTTCTGGGTATCCTACTATATCCACATCTTACTTTTATTATCCTTTCTTGTTCTTGCAGTGTTCTCAAAGCCACTAATCGTTCCATGTGATATGCTAAATAAATAAATGCTCTTTGTACTTGATCTTTTATTATATAAGTATCAATGTTGATCTGTGCTAAAACCCAATTGTGCATTCTGAAGTCTTGCTCTACTCTACTAAAACATCGTATACAATTACTCATAAAAGCTACATCTCTTTGGTCCCAAGGTACAGTTGTTCTGTGCCAATGTCTTTGTCTCAGTCACTTCATGGTCACGGCTTTACACCGCTCACACTGATGACCGTGTTTGCAGCAACCTTGCTGAAAAATGGGAACTTCTCTCTGCGGGATGGCAGCTTCTGACCTTTCTGTACTAAGGATATCTTGAATATCCTTGGGCTGGGTTATTCTTTCAATATGTGGGTGGCAAACCAAATGTATTGCAGGATTACGTGAAATCCACAGCCGAAAACAATTTTCCATATGAGCTATAGCCTCTGGGCACCAAATACTCTCTTCAGCCATGTTGTGGATAAACTACAGTTTAATTTAAACTGCATTTTGGACCTCAATAAAAAGGTCTAATCAATTTTAAGTCTTTTTTCATTTTACTTTCAGGTCTCCTGGTTTCAAATAATTTTCCAGTCTTTATTGGGTATAGGTCCTTTTAGCCTTGAAGCATGAGTCTATCCTTTTTCTGCCATTCGAACTGTGGTTTTGTCAGGGAGAATCCATTGTCCCTCTTTTAGAGTTGCTCCTAGGTTTTTCATGGCTTCTACTTCTGCTAAAGAAAAGTATGGTGTTTGATTTTGTGTTCCTGCTTCGCGAAAAGTCATAATTACATTGCTGTTTTCCCTCAGGGCAGCTTTCTTAGCTTCATCATCAGCCAAATTGTTTCTTCTAGTTCTAATGTTTCTCCCCCTCTGGTGGCCTTTCACATGAACCACTGCTATCTTTTTTGGGCTCTTCAAAGCTTTAAGAATTTGAATTATCAATCCTTGGTGCACTAATCCTTTTCTTTGAGTGTTTATAAGTCCCCTTTCTTTCCAAATTTTTCTAAATGTGTGCACTACCCCAAAGGCATATTTTGAGTCGGTGTATATGGTCCCTTCTCGATCCTTTAATAACAGCAATGCACAGAATAATGCATAGAGTTCACAGGCTTGTGCTGACCAGGACAGGCTAAGGGGACCAGATTCTTTTACTTCCAGTTTTTCTCCATGAATTATGGCATACCCAGATTTCCTTCTTCCATCTACAACTCGGGATGATACATCTATAAATAATTTTTCTCCTGCTTTTAACTCTTGTTCTCTTTAATCTGGGCATATTTTTTGTTTGTAACTCTATGTCCTCCATGCAATCATGTATTAGTTCTTCCCCTGGGTCTCCATAAATGAATTAAGTGGGGCTTTGTATATTTGTCACTCTCAGCTCTAATTCAGAGGAGTCTATCAAGATAGCCTCATATTTTAATAGTCTGCTATAAGTTAACCATGTTTTGGCCTCTCTAGCAAGGATTCCCTTAATATTATGGGGGTGTACACTTCCAGTGGTGGCCCAAAGGTTACTTTTTGGGCTTCTTCTACTAACACAGCAGTGACTACCAGAGCTTGCAGGCATGTTGGCCAACTCTTACTAACTGGATCCAATCATTAGGAATAATATCCTACTGGCTTTTGGCTTCCTGCCCAATCTTAGTCAATACTTCATGAACCGTTTGGTCAACTGTATTAACAAATAATTGAAAAGGTTTGTCTAAATTGGGAAGACTCAGTACAGGAGCTTGCAGTAGGGCTTCTTTAACTTGCTCAAAATTTTCCTGATCCCTTTCAGTCCACTTCAAGTGATTGGTAGTTAATTTCTCATATAGACATTTTACTTTTCTACAAAACCCATCTATCTCTTACCTACAATAACCCAAAAAGACTCAAAAGCTGCTTTATTTCTCTTTTAGACTTTGGGGGTCCCATGTTCAATATTCCTGGAACCCTTTCATGGTCTAGTTTTTTCTTTTGCTTACTAATCCAATCACCTAAATACCACACTTCTGCATCTACAAACTGCAATTTTGACTTTGATATCTTCAGCCCGTTTTCTCCCAGAAAATTTAGAAGCTTAATAGTACCCTTTCTAGCTTCCTCTTCATTTTCTCTTGCTGCTAGCAAATCATCTGCATTCTGTAGTAACTTAATTCCTTTGGGTAACTCAAAGGAATTCCAAAGATTTTCTAACACCCTCCCAAAAAGATTTGGTGCCTCTGTAAAACCGTGAGGTAGCACCATTCACCTCAATTGTTATCTCCTACCTGTATCTGGGTCCTCCCACTCAAAGGCAATCCCTACTGCCCTCATCCAGAGGGCAAGTTCAAAAGGCATCCTTTAAATCCACGACACTGTGCCAAATGTAATTAGGAGGTATCTGGCTTAGCTACTCCTGGAAAGTGGGTAATGGTTCTTGGATTTACCGCTCTGAGATCCTGCATTAGTCGGTAGCTACCATCAGGCTTCTTTACCGGCAGGATGGGGGTATTATGTGGTGACACACAGGACTCCAACACCCCCTGATGTACTCAATTCTCAACTACCGGTTTCAATCCCTTCCGACCTTCCAGTGCTATCGGATATTGTTTTACTCGAATGGGGATTTCCGGGTTCTGTATTTCAGCATTAATGGGCTGAATGTTTAATTTTCCTACTTCACCAGTATACCACACAGTGTCACTAATCTCGAAATTATCTTCTTTGGTTAAAGAATAAATTTTAAGTTTTCTTTCACAGGGTGTTCTTTTAATCCCCAAGGGTATTATTAAGACCCTTCCTAATAAATTATTATTAGCCTCTGATATTAGTACCAAATCATTCAGTCCAACTTTTTTATCCGATTCATTCTGCACATTTTTAATTACAGCAACCTGAAAAATTTGTTCTTTATCTCCAATTACTCGGACAGGTTCATGACTTAGTTTACATCCTTTTGGTAGTTTTCTTACCGTTGACCTAGTAGCTTCTGTGTCCACCAAAAATGTGATTTCTTCATTTTGAGGACCTATTTTCAGTTTTATCAAGGGCTCTTCCAGGTGTTCAGTCCTTATTAAATAGAGCCCCTGACCCCTCTAGTCTTCTTGAAACATTTGCTCATCTTGCTGCCTCTTTCTACAGAATTTTTGTAGATGTCTCTTTTTGTGGCAATAAAAACAAGTGGGTCCTGTACTTATGGAGGTAGGACAAGAAGTTTGTAAGTGTCCTTTCTGGTGACAGGAAAAATACGTGGGTCTCATATCCCCAGAGGTGGAACCTGACTTTTTCTGTTGTTTGTTCTTTCCTGAGTGCTTCTCTGTATTCATGGTTGTCTGTGTTGCCTTGACTGCTGCCATTGAAATCTGTGGTTTGGTCTTTTGCCTCTCCTCATCTCTTCTCACATACACTTTCTGTGCTTCTCTTAACAATTCCTGAAGCCCCCTATCCTGCCAATTTTCTAATTTTTCCAGCTTCTTCCTGGTGTGCCCCCAGGACTTAGCTACAAACTGTGTTTTCAAAAGGACCTGTCCTGCTGCAGTATCGGGGTCTACACCTGAATATAACTGCAAGGCTTTCCTTAGTCTTTCTAACCAGTCTGCCAGGGGTTCATCCTTCCCTTGGTGCTCACTTAGAGCTTTCCTTATATTCTGCCCCTTGGGCACTGCTTCATGGATTCCTCGGATAATCATCCACCGGACATCACTCCTATTCTGCCTGTGTCTTTCATTCTGATTATTCCAACCTGGACCGGGCATAGGTCATTTATGATCCCCCTGGTCTGGCCCCTGACATTCTCTATCCCAAACCCTCATTCCTGAATGTCTAATCATTTCTCTTTCTTCCATGGTAAACAAGATTCCTAAGATAGACTGCAGTTCCACCCAGGTGTATATATTTGGCCCCAAGAACTGATCTAATCTCTGCCACTCCAATAGGATCCTCTAGCAGCCTACCCATCTCCTTCTTAAACTCCCTAACATCCCCAGTGTTCAAGGGAGCACTCAATCACCAATAGGTCTCTGTTCTGGGTTTGCCATTGGAACTTTTCTAAGCGGGTATAGTCCATCTTCCATTTTTGCTTCCCCATTCGCATCATAGCTTCTCCCTGTTCCCCACCTCTAGTTCTATGTGCTACTGACTCCTCCTGAATAGGGAGTGTGTTTGCATTTACAGGAGGACCCTCGGGGGCTTGGGGTTGAACGGGCTGATGAGGTTGCCTATAAGGGGGTGGGAGGTGATCTAACGGATCCTAGGGTTTGTGTCTGTCTTTGTTGGCTGCTCAACCTCTAGTTTGTAAAGGAGAGAATGGAAAACCCTTGCTTCCTTCGAGTGATAAATTCACCCTTTCCCCTAGGAAGTCACAGAGCAGCATATTCGCTTTCTTCCTGAACAAAAGGTTCTTCTGAATTCACATACAAGTTCAAAGCCTGGTAAATCCAGTCTTCAAACAATCTGGACTTTGGTCAGTATAAATTTATTTTCCAGTTCATTTTCTTTGTCCATTCAAACATACAATAATTTATCATTTTCTGCTTACTTTTTCCTCTTCAGGATTCCCATGCATCCCAGTATTGTAACATCATCCCCAGTGGACTGTCCTGAGGGATGCTCCCCTTCTGAGAACCCCCCTCATGGTTTCCAGGTATACCAGGCTCTTGTGAATTTCCTTCATAATTCGCAGCTCCTGGGTCTAATGAGTTACCTTTCCTTGGACTCATTTTTGGCAGCAACAAATCAAGAAACCGCTGGTACCAGGAGAAGCTTGGTCTCCCTCACTCACTTTGTGGTTCAGTCCTCTCACTTATTATTCTGTTGCACTATCTTGTCTTTTGCCAACTCTTTGCCTCATGCCTAATTCCAATCCTTCTCCCAATCTGTCTTCCCTGACTATATCCTTCTAGCCACTTCCCCTCTCAATCCCTCTTAGTCTATTACTAAAGTTACCAACTATTTTCTTCTCAAAGAAAATGGAACATGACTCAATTGCTCCCCTCCTTATTCACCTCGCCCAGTGATCAGATTGATCCCTTCTCCTCGAGGGCCTTCCCCTGGGTTCTTGGGCTGGGACCCTCCCTGCCAGTCCCTCCCAGGGAACCTCACTCATTCTCTTTTTTCACGTCCCTCCTTTCCTGGCTGGTCTTCACACAGAGAGCCGAAAACGCGGTACTGGGAGGTTCGCACTCACTTCAGGGGTGTTGGCTACCAGCCCCCATTTTAGATATTCTACACACACACAGACATACACCTGCCCCCCTGCCCAACCCCATGGGACTTACACAGTCCATATTCCCATATGGTTCTTGTGCACAAGATGTTTTATAGGCACCCTTACCTTTAGGTGGCACTCCAACTGGAGCTTTCATGCGTGCCTCCTATTGCTCGCTTCTTTTGCTTATGCGTTATTGTAATTGGGACTTCTTCTCCAAGGGAGCCTGGTCTAAGCTCAGGACCACCTTAAAAGAGCTGGTGGGGAGCTGCTTCCCAAGACTAGCCATCCTTCCCCAGGCTGGAGTTCCCGGGTTTCAGCACCAAATGGTTATAAATGAAGATCTATATGTGTAGTTTAATAAGCCACAAAGTTGAATTTAGCAGCAATGAAATTTCATTTAAGTAGCATATTACAATCAAGCATATACAAAAATTTGGCAGTGATTAATTAAAAATAAGTAATGTTTGGATAAATCATAAACATAAATGACCATGGTATGGAGGGGTGTTCCTCACACTACCTCACGTACAAAACAAAGTAATCCAACTTAAACTTATATACTATATGCTAATACATATTCATTATTATTTCCTGTTAATCTCCTATTTTCAATTTTGAAAATCTATGTCTCTATACTACATAGCTCATGCTCCACTTGTTGTTAGGGGGTCTTCTTGGCTTTTTGGTGGTCTTGTTCAGATGAAGCCTCAGCATCTTCCTCTCATCCTATGAATAACCTTTCTGGTTACGCATGTGCTCTATGTTTTGTGTTATACATAACTAAGCATTATGTTCCAAAAAGTAATCATTTCATGGATCAAACCACCACCCAAACTCTCCACCTTGGAACAGTCCCAACTTTGTCCATCTCAAGGCCAGTTCTATCTTAAGACATCCTGTATCCCACCACATCTGCCAAGGGCCCATCTCCCGACCTTGGAGTAGTCCCAGCTTTGGCCCATTCATCTTTGAATCTCTTTCTTATCTCAAACTGCATCCTGTATCTGATTTTTCTTATGTAGCATTTGCCAAAGCATCTGCTTTGTAACACTACTTGCATCTACTTTTTCCTTTACTACTTTATGACAAGTATTTTCTAAAATACATATTTCTAAAATAATGATATGATTACAATTAACATGGATCATTTAATTTAGTACATATTTATAGTTTGATATCAGCAATGTCCCATTGATATTGATCCTCAGCACATTAAATGCAATCTAAATTGATATGAAAATCAAGACCCCTTACAGTTGACAATCAATCAGACTTTGTCCCCACCCTCTCCCCACCATTTCCCTCATCCAACCCTTGGCACTCCTATGGATCAGGAGCAGTGTGGCCATCAGGAGCAGGGCAGTGATTCTTCCCCTGTGCTTGGCACAGGTTGGGCAGTACCTCAAATGCTGTGTCCAGTACTGGACCCCCCAACTACGGAAGGCCATGGAGGGGCTGGAGCATGTCCAGAGAATGGCAACAAGGCTGGTGAGAGGTTTGGAACACAAGTCCTGTGAGGGGGGTTGCAAGGTTGGACTTGATGATGTCCAAGGTCTTTTCCAACTTTGCTGATTCTGTGATTCTCTGAATCCTGAATCTCTGAATCTGAATTCTCTGAACCCTTGCAGCAGTTGCAGGATGAGCCCTGGGCCTCCTCTCCAGAAGGTCCAGCAGCTCAAGTCCCTCAGCTTCTCCTCACAGCCCCAAAGCCCATCCTGTCAGTCCTGCAGAGCCTCTGCAGTTCCTCCTCCTTGCCCAGAACAGGGAGCCCCACAGCCAGACACAGCAGCCCAGATGTGCTGCCCTGGCCTGTGGTGCCTCTGGCAAGGGAGCAGCACGAGGCACTGCAGGAGCCTGCAGACAATTCCTGAGGCACTTGTAGGATGATCCTGCTCCCCAAGGGACGTTCCCATGGTGCTGGGAACTCAGGAACAGAAATGGGGAGTTCGGCCAGAGAGGAAATGGCAACCAGGGATGGGCTGTTTGCAGGGGAGGGAAGAGGGGTGGGCAGTAGAAAGAAATTTGTAGCAGGAAAAGTAAAGAAAGCAAAGCTGAGGCAAAGGAAATGCTGAGGGCAGTTTGGGGGTGGCTGCCAGGCAGCCCTGGCTCTGAGCAACAATGTCTGAAGTGGCACAAGAAACTCAAGCTCATGGGAACAAACTTTCTGGATGACTTCAGAGGCCACCACAAAACTGAGTGGTGTCCCTGCTGTCCCCCAGCCCTTCCTGGCCCCTGGGCCTGAAGGCATTTGTGCTCACTCAGGTTCATCTCCCCACACCAACACCATGGGGGTGCTGACGCCTGCTCTGGGCAGTGCACACAGGGGCTCCTGAGCCAGTGCTGCCGTGTCTGTGCCTGCAAGGATGCGGCACCTGTGTGAGCTGGGGGAGAGGCCAGGGCTGCAGAGGGGGGATGTTGTTGGCAGGTGCATGAGGACGCTCTGGGACGCTGCCCTGGGCTGTCCAGCGCAGTGGGGATGGATCAGCCCCTGCTCTGCTGCTCCTTCCCATCTCCCCAGGCACCTTGCAGAGCCCCAGCCATGCTGTTTGCCCCCAGCCTGCCCACGGCCACCCTGGGGCTGCTCATGGGGCTTTTCTCTGCTGAGCATTGGCCTGGGTGTGTTCTGGAGAGAGCCTGGGCAAGGAGCCTGGAAGCCAGTCTTAGGCTGCAGTGCAAGATGCAACCAAAAATATGTTTTTTTACAATGATATTTCTTTGTGGACAACATGAAAAATGAAAGGAAAGAAAAAACAAAAACGCACAACCAAACTAATGAGAAGTAACACAGATGATTTTTATTACATTAGGTGTTATATTATTATATTAAATTATATTAAGTGATTTACAGAAATTGGCCAGCAGTTTAATGTTCCCGACAGCATCCAGTCATCAGTCTCCACACTGCAGCCTTGAGCTCCTGGTTCCTCAGGCTGTAGATGAGGGGGTTCAGGGTTGGAGGCACCACTGAGTACAGACCTGACAGGGCCAGATCCAGGGATGGGGAGGAGATGGAGGGGGGTTTCAAGTAGGCAAACATGACAGTGCTGAGGAACAAGGAGACCACAGCCAGGTGAGGGAGGCAGGTGGAAAAGGCTTTGTGCCGTCCCTGCTCAGAGGGGATCCTCAACACAGCCCTGAAGATCTGTACATAGGAGAAAACAATAAACACAAAACACCCAAATAATAAGCAGGCACTAACAACAATGAGCCCAAGTTCCCTGAGATAGGATTTGGAGCAGGAGAGCTTGAGGACTGGGGGGATTTCACAGAAGAACTGACTCAGGGCATTGCCATGGCACAGGGGCAGGGAAAAAGTATTGGCTGTGTGCAGCAGTGAATAGAGAAAGGCACTGGCCCAGGCAGCTGCTGCCATGTGGGCACAAGCTCTGCTGCCCAGGAGGGTCCCGTAGTGCAGGGGTTTGCAGATGGACACATAGCGGTCATAGCACGTGATGGTCAGGAGGAAATATTCTGATCCAACGAAGAACAGAAAGAAAAAGAGCTGAGCAGCACATCCTTTGTAGGAGATGGTCCTGGTGTCCCAGAGGGAATTGTGCATGGCTTTGGGGACAGTGGTGAGGATGGAGCCCAGGTCGGTGAGGGCCAGGTTGAGCAGGAAGAAGAACATGGGCGTGTGCAGGAGGTGGCCGCAGGCTGCGGCGCTGATGATGAGGCCGTTGGCCAGGAGGGCAGCCAGGGAGATTCCCAGAAGAGGCAGAAGTGCAGGAGCTGCAGCTGCCATGTGTCTGCCAATGGCAGCAGGAGGAAGTGGCTGATGGAGCTGCTGTTGGACATTTCTTCACTCTGGCCATGGATTCCTGTTGAAGGAGGACATAGTGAACACATAAGTCAGGGGAAATATTTCGGAGCAGTGCCCAAGCTCCCTCTCCCAGCCCTGCCCCTGCTGTTCTGTCCCACACAGATTTTCCTTTTCTCTGAGCCCTTCCTTCAGCCCCATGCCTGGAGCTCTGCTGGGATCTGGCCCCGTTGCTGTGACGAGCAGGGGCTCTGTCCATGGACACTGAGGGGTCAGTTCTGCTCTGCAGCACTGGGGTCATGGGAACAGGGACAGGGGCGGGTCCTGGGGTTGGACTTCATCAGCCCAAACTGCTCCTGAGGCAGAGGAGCTTGGCAGCATCTCCTGTGCCAGGGCTAAGGAACGGTGATGGCCAAAGGCAGTTGGAGAGGGTTTCCTGCTGTGCCCAGGAAGATCAGAGAGAACTGTGCAAGGCAAGAGCATTGGCTGTAACTCAGTGAAGGCTGAGGGGAGCTGCTCTGTGGCTCCATCTGTCCCCAGCTGCCCTTTCTGAGATCCAGGGCAGTCCCTGTGTTCCCCTGAAAATCAGCCTGACACAGCTGAGAGCAGAGGGAGCCACAGCAGAGCAAACTGGCTCAGCTTTTCTCACAGTCTCAGCCCCACTCCTGGCCAAGGACACTCCTGTCCCCCAGTGTGCCCTGGAGGCAGCTCACAGCTTGGATGGCATCCCCAGGACACACCCAGGGTCCTGTCCATGGCTCTGCTGGAGGAGATTCAGCTCATTCCCAGCACCCAGCCTGCCCTGCCCAGAGCCCCCTGGGGCAGAGGGAGCTGAGACACTCCATTTTCAGTATCTTGGCATAGGGATCTATGAAAAAAAGTAATCATGGAATAGTTCGGTTTAGAGAGGACTTTCAGTGTCCTACCACAGCTTGGTGGCACTTTCCCCTGGGCTCTGCTGCCTGGAGCTGTCCCTGCCTGCAGCTGCTTCCCTGTGCCCAGGGCTGGGCCCTGCCAGTGCTGCCAGAGCCCAGCCCAGCCCTGGGGGCTCAGCTCTGCCCTGCAGCGCCCTCCCAGCTCAGGCACTGCCCAGGGGCAGCTCTGGCTCTGCAGGCTCTGATGGCAACCTCAGAGCAACCCTGAGGAGGCTGGAAAAGTGACACTGGTGCTGCCTGCAAGGGATCCTCTGCTGATTTCTGTCACTGCCTGGTTTATTAAGGTCTGAGAGAAAATTGTTTTATTTTTCACAACCTGAACTGAGAAATGAATATCTATGTGCAATTTCCCCTCCAGGCAACCCAGAGCAGTAGATTAATAAAGCAGGATTTTCTCTTTCATGCAGCCCCTGCCTTGCTCTGCTCCCTGTATAATCTACTTGGAAATGTTCTGCAGTTAAATGTCATGCTGGGAGCAGTCCTGAACAATGTAGCATCCCCATCATATACGGAGAACATTTCCATCCCTTACCAGCTGTCTCCTTCCTCCCAGATCTTGTCCCCCAGTGCTGGCAGCAGCTCCCAGGGCTGGCTGAGAGCTGTCCCTGGCAGGCAGCAGAGTCCCTGCCCCAGCACAGCGCCCTGGGCTGCAGGACCCTGCTCTGCAGGACAGCCCTGGGCACCCCTGGCTGCTCTGCACAAGAGATAATCAGAGAATGTACTCACAGAGTCTGTAGGCACTGGGATGTTGCAGCTTTAGGAGATCCCTTCAGGAGCTGCAGCTGCCTTGTCCTGCAGCCAGAGGTTCCTGTGTCAAGGGCTGGGAGTGATTCTCCCGCAGTCACTTCTCAGCTCCTTCCCAGCCCTGAGTGATTGAAGCTCTCCGTGCCTGTGTGCTGTTCCCGGGGTGGCTGCAGGCAGTGCCCCAGCCCTGCTGGGCTGGGAGAAGAGTTGCTCATCAAGAGCAATGTGCTTTTAATCTCCTCTTGATTTCCAGGAGCTTCCTCTGTGCCAGGAGCCCGGCCCAGCTCATCAGCACAGATAAAGCACAAAGCTTTTAATTACCCTCTTGGGGCTTTGGTGCTGTTTACATCAGACTCAGTCCCTCAGAGTGTGCTCAAAAAACTTCTCAAGAACTCACAATCAGATTCAAAGTCCAAAGTTTCTTTAACTTTTAATGGGTCCCACTGAGGGACACAACTCATAGGAAAGTGTCCCCAGGTTCTAGTTAAGCAGAACACTGCAAGCACTGTGGACTGGTGAGGACAAACAAGGAAAAAGTGTCTTTGGGTGCTGAGCAAACCTGGATGTGTTTCAGGAATGCAAAAGGCCAAGGCCTGAGCCCCAGCCCCTGCCAAGGCAGATCCTGTCCCTCCCTCCTTGCTCAGGGCTCTTCCTGGGGCACTGGGGTGTGGGGATGTGTAATGCCAAGGGCAGCAGCATGGGGCGGCCCCTGCCAGGCTGCTGAGCAGGGACAAGGAGGCAATGAGGCCTGAGGGCTGCAAGGGTCACTTGTCCCCTCCTGGCCTCAGTGCCAGGGCCAGCAGCCATGGCCAAAGTGCTGCAGGAGTTGGCTGTGTCAGGGCCTTTCAGCTGCTGCCCATCCCTGTGCCCTCTCCAGCCCAGGCTGTCCTACGGTGTCCATGCCCTGTGCCTCTGTCCCTGCAGGCTGTCGTCATCCCCTGGCTGCTCCACCTTGCTGGCCCCTTCCTTTGCTGACAGCTCTGCGTCCTGCCTGCCTCTGCCTGGGCACACAGAGCCTTGGGCTGCTCCAGACTCCTTCTGGGGGATGTGTTGTACCACAGCCCTGCCCTGAGAGAGAAATTCCTTTTTCCTGGTGTCCAGTCTGGACTTCTCCAGCTGCCCTCTGCATCATTTTTTTCTTTCTCTCTCTGTTTTCTGCCATGTCAAAATGATCCCCCATCTCTGAAATCACCCTTCAAGCACTCCCAGGGCTCTCGTCCCCTGTCCTCTGTCTCCACTCCACTGAGCACAGAGTTCCTTTGTCCCTATACAGTGATCAAGGGCTTGAGGCCATGGGCACCTGGAAAAGAAGGACGGTTCCTTTCTATAGAAAGGAAACCACAGAACCTCATTGTTTTGAAGGCAGATGAGAGGCACTCACCAGAGGCCAAGGCAAGCCAGACCATTTGGCCTTGCAGCTTTTTTTCTGAGCAACCCTTGGTATATGAGGAGTTTGGAGCTGGATTTCCATTTGAACCATGGGTGCCTGTACCAGAGTGACAATTCTCCACAGGAAGGAAAGAGCCGAGCCCCAGTGTTTCAAAGACTGATTAGAGGTGGCCTCAAAGAGGCCGAAACCAGCTACACCTTTTTTTTCCTGGCTGCTTTTTTCTGGTAGCAACCATTGGATAGACAAAATTTGGGAGGCCCAATCCCAATTTTGTCCATGGGTGTCTGGACAAGAAGGACAATTATTTTCCATAGGAAGAACCCCTAGTGTTTCAAAGGCAGATGAGAGCTGGCCCTCAGGAAGCCAGGGGAACCTAGACACTCCTGGCAGCTTTTTTTCTGGAAGCTATCCTTTGATATGTGCAGTTTCGGAGGCAGAGTCCCGATCTATGCCATGGACAACTGGATTTGAAAGATGTTTTTTTCCATGGCAAGAAAACCATGGTCTCCCAGTGTTTTGAAGGCAGGTGAGAGGTGGCTGCCTAGAGGCCAAGACCATCCAGAGCTGTCTGTTCTGGCAGGTTCCAGAGCTGTCTGTCCTGGCAAGTTTCATCCTGGAACAATCATTGGATATATTAAAATATAGAGATAGAATCCCAATTTTGGCCATGGCCCCCTGCAGAGGAAAAACAGCCCTTTTGCACAGGAAGGAAAGCACAGAACTCCAGTGTCACCCTGGTTTTTCTGAGTTTTTTAAAGCCTTTTGATTGTTCATAAGATGGAGTCAGACTTTTTAGCTACTGTACAATATTAGGAGCAGTTTCTGCTTTTCTCACACATGTAACATAAACAAATCCTTTGCTTATCATTCTCTGTCCTTTGTTTGCATATTTCTAACCTGAAAACAATTGTAACTGACAGTTGGTCTGGCCATTTGTCTGGGAGGTGAAAACTCCAGAAGCCAATCCACAGCCAA
>JANEHK010000228.1:33775-52259 GCA_025960845.1 Tachycineta bicolor | reverse complement strand
GTCAGCTGAAGTTCATTTCCTAGAATATATCAGGCAAGAGGATTAATATCTTAATTGTCCTGGGATAGAATTCCTTCTTTTTTTACAAATTTTCCTCTACCTAAAATATCTGTGTTTAAAAAAGAAATCTAAAATAATTTAAAAATTATTTTAGAAAGGAATGCTACACAAAAAAACATCTTGTCAAAATGTTGTCCCGCTACAGTTAAAACACACGGGGGAAAAAATTCCAGAACTTCCAAAGGAGGTGCAAGAAGCTCCCAGGTAAAATAGGGAGGGCAGGAATCTGTAAATCCCAATTCACCTTCTTGGTACACAGGAAAAAAAGGATCACTTGGTGGAACATTTCAATGCTCAGCACGGGATTGTTCCGTAAACATCATTTTAGCCGCAGTTATTCCAAGTGAGGAGCAGATTTTTCCAGCCAGGCTGAGCTTTGCAGGGGAAGTGATAAGAGAATTCACCTGGGAGGGTTTCCCAGTGTACCAGAGCTCCTCTGGATCAGCCTGCCATGGAGCCAGGGCCTGATTCCCACATTATCCAGCACCAACACTGCTCCTGCTGCTAATTACAGGCAGGGCATGAGAATATTGGGGTAATCTCCTGTCTGCCACGATGTTCCTTCTGGCTGGAAATCAGGCTTGTGCTGTCCAGCACTTAAAGAAAAACAGGGGAAAAAAAAATAAAATAATGTGATTGCTGATGGATCTCCTTGAAACTCTGCCTGCCTGATCTGTGCAGGAAATAGCAGATACCCTACAGGGTGCCTAATTCCGTTTTCAGAGGGTTTTGGAATTATTTTTAAACGATGGAGAAGAGGTTGGCAAACTCTGACACTGAGCTGATCCCTCTGATGTGCAGAGAGGAGATCGGGGGAAAAGGGTGGGCAACGAATTCCATCTCTGGGACATAGGAAAACAATATTTAGGCACTGTTTATAAAATAAAGATGCTTGTTTTTCAAGCATTTGTATTTTAAAGCATTTCTCAGCTCGGTAATAATATAGAAGCGTTATGTTTTAATTAAATAGAAACACAAGGTTGGGTTGTGTCCTTAAAGCTCATCTCATTCCACCCCTGCCCCGCAGTGACACCTTCCGCTGTCCCAGGTTGCCCCAAGCCCTGTCCCTGAACACTTCTATGGGTGAGGAATTCATTTCTTCGCAAGAATATATTAATTTCTTTTTTGCACTGGACACGGTGTGTTCGCTCCCTGGAACGATGTGAGTGAGCACCTTTCCTCTCATCATTACACGAAATAATCGCATTCATTTCAGCCCCGAGGCACAGAACAATGTTCAGCGCTCTCTTAATGGACACAATGGAATTTTGGTGATTTTCTACCTCACTAAAGCTGGAGCCAACCCAAACCCCTCAATAAAACCAGAAAAGAGGGGATACTGGGATCAAGGCCCAAAGTGCCTCCAGAGCAGACAGGTTTCTTTAAACTCACTCCTTACTTTGGTAAAGCCTGGCCAGACTCTGCTTTTTCCTGGGAATAATTCATTTTTGGGGTGTGAAATTTCCTTTTCCACATGGGAAAAGCGGAGGGGGCAAAGGAGAGAAGAGGAAGAATTCAGGGACAATGGCTCAGCTTAATTAAACTCCCCTGTTTTGGCTTAACCCCAGGAGCAGCTAAACCACACTGAGCCCCCACCTTCCATGGTGGGAAGGAGAGGGAATTGGGAAAAAAAAACCCTATGGATTGGGGTAAGAACAGTTTAATAACTGAAATTCGAAAAGGAATAAAGAAAAAAAATTAGATTATGGGAGAAATAAAAGCTTTTCCTGATCCCCAGCCCAAACCTTCCCTGACACAGCTCCAAGCCTTTCCCTCAGATCCCTGTGCTCTGATTTGGGAGTGGATGACAGCAAGTGACTGAACTTGATTTAAAGACCAAAAAAAAGCTCCATAAAATCATAGAATGGTTCTATTTGGAAGAGACCTTAAAGATCACCTAATTCCACCCCCTGCCATGGACAGGGATATCCATGAATCCATTCCAGCAGTGTTTGCTTGGAACAATGGCCCTGGTTTTCCACCAGAATCCCAGCTGGGAGAAGGAGAGGAGCAACGCCTTTCCTTGGCCTCTGTTTTACCCAATTCTGCCTCTCCGAAAGGCATCGAAGGATGCCTGCAAAAAATAATAAAAAAAAAAACAAACTAAAGGAGAATTCGAAATCGAAAAGGAAAGCGACGGAAACGCTCTCCTTTTCCTTGCGGATCCCAGACCGAGCCACCGCTCCCCACGAAGCCAGGGGCTGCCAAGCCGCTCCGCCGCTGTCATTTCCACATCCACAATCCCGACATCTGGCCGCGGGCCAAGGCTGAGTGTTCCGCGGCCTCTCACAGTCTATAAAACTGCATTTCCCTGCCATTAAGAGGGGAAGCACTTTCATGTTGCCTCGCTGTAAAAGTCTCGGGAGAGCCAGGGTTTGCCCTGCCCTCCCTGTGTAATATTCCATGTCAAAAAGAAAAAAAAAAGAAAAAAAAGAAAAAGAATCCTCCTGACCTCACTCGGGCAGCATTTGGAAGGGATAAAAAAAAAAAAAAAAAAAAAAAAAAAAAAAAAAAAAAAAAACCAAGAAAAGCCAAAAAGGCCCCAAACCCTGTGGTTTAGCCAAGCTGGCTGCGTGTCTTGTTTATTCCAGAGTCCCAAACACCGACCCTGCAACCTCAGGGGAAAAATTTTTTTGCTTTTCTTTTCTCTTTTAATTGATCCTTGTCAAAAAACCCCAAAACCCTCTGGGGGCACGGGGAGGGGAAGAGGGCAGCGGTTC
The DNA here is from genome assembly GCA_025960845.1 of Tachycineta bicolor. Lineage (NCBI taxonomy): Eukaryota > Metazoa > Chordata > Aves > Passeriformes > Hirundinidae > Tachycineta > Tachycineta bicolor. The sequence goes on along the minus strand of JANEHK010000228.1, from coordinate 49,479 downwards.
CACCTCGTGTGAGCTCTGAGCCAAGGTCTTCCTTCAACAGCTGGAACTGTGAGCGATTTTCGTCAAGATTTGTGGCCAAAAAAGTGGTTCGGCAGAGCCAAAGCAGCTTCCAAACTCCTTCCTGCTGCTCTTTTTCATCCTGGAAAAGGGAGGTGTGGGCTTGTGGTCACCTCACGGGGCTGGGAGCAGAGTGGTTGTCACAGGGTCACCTGCCGGCCGTGGGCAGGGCAAACCTCGTTTCTCTGCCATTCCATTTTTCCAGCTGGAAAAAAGGGTTAACAACAGTCCCGGCTCTGCCAGGGGTGAGCTGAGGATACTTTGCGTGCTCCAGCAAGGTGTTTAGAGGGGAACTTCAAAGCAGAGCTAATAAACACCAAAATGCAAGTCGCCCTCACAAAGGCCCGCCTGTGCTTTGAGAGTGGCTCGGGAGAAGTATTTATATCCGTGACGTTTTTCCTGACGCCCTCCTTCGCTTCTCTCCTGCGGAGCTTCGGTGCCAAGCAGGTTCTGCGCAGTCACAGGAGGAGAGATAATAAATAGATTTTTCTGGCGGGGTAAAGAGGCATTTTGCGAGCTGCACCTTGAGGTGACAATCGCCTGGCCTTGGTTCTGAGTGCCTCCCGCCCGAAATGAAACCGCAGGCACAGAACCAGCAGAGTTCTCCCGAGGAGGAACCGGTTGGTGCTGCTCTTTCTCCCTTGCATTGGCACGAAGGGAATTTCCACGAATTCAAGGGACGAGACAGATCTTGACTGTGCCCCTGCACCCCTGGGAGTCACAGGAGGCTGAAACACTCTCAAAATTCATCTGGATGCTCTGGGGCAGCACAGGGAGGGGTGGAGGGTGTGCTAAGTTCGGCTTGGTGGATGCAGGGTATTAAGATACCTTGGAAATCAGGAGGAATTTTGGACAGCAGGAGGAATTTTGTCACAGAATTTTGTTAAATATTCCAATGGGCTTCCTGGGGAGGTTTGGAGTCCCCACCCCTGGAGATGTCCAGTGGATGTGGCACTCAGAGCTCCGGGCTGGGGACTGAGATCCATCTTTTTGGGGATGAGATCCATCTCCTTGGGTGTCTCCTTGGAGACCTTTGGATCTTTGACACATGAGAGCCTTCAAGGAGTGAAAAGAGGAGCTTCCCAGTGGATGTTTGGATTTTGGGGAGCCTGGAGGTTCGAATTTGGGAAGCTTGGCAGGTTTTAAGGTGTACAGGGCACAGCTGGGACTCCATGGGCTGGGAGGGCTTTGCCAACCTCAGGGATCCTGGAATTCTGTGAGACCTGAGATCCTCCCACCAGCCTGAGAAGAGCCTGGGAGCAGCCTGGCACTGCAGGGTTCAGGAGAGGTGGGAGAGGAAGGGGAGGTCACAGGAGCTCAAACTTGGCCTTCAAGTTTGAGATGTCCGAGGTGAATCTGAAATCAGGGATAAATTCCAGCCTGGGGCTGGAGTTGGAAGGATGTGGCTCTTGGCTCTGCCAGCCCTGGGTTGAGCCTGCTGGAGCTTAAAATAATCCCCGTGGATGAGGTATTTTACACATCTTGTGTGACTCCACATGCTGGCATTCACATCCAGGGTCAGGAGCCCAAGGTTTGAGGAACTTCCAGAGTTTCTCTGCTGACAAATGCAGCGTTTGCTCCCGACCAACCAGAACATCAGATAAAAGTTCTTTTCATCTGTCTTTGCTTCTCCCCTCCTTTTTTTTTTTTTTTTTTAAATTTCTATTTTTTTTTTTAAGCCCTAATGAGTGCCTTTAATGATGAAACCACTGCTATATAATATGTCTTTTTATATTTTAATTCCTCCCCCTCCCCCCGGGATAATTTACAGCACAGCGCGGAATCTGAGACAGTTCAAGCTGTGCCAAAGGGCCTGGCAACGGGAAGAAATGCCGAGCCACTGAGATTTGGAACCATAAGACGAGTTATAAAGTTTAATTTTAGAAATGCAGCTACTGGGAACTGCTTTTAAATGCACATTTTCCTTTTAGTGCATAAAATGGGCCTGTGTCTTGATTGAGCTGTCAGGGTGGCTTGAAAGAGGTCTCTGTAGAGGAAGGGGCCTGCAGGGCTCTGCAGAGAACTTCTTGCTGCTTATTCAGTGATATTCAACATTGAGAGCAGGATTTTTAGGAATGTTTATGGATTAAATGCTAAGGGGGGGGGGTGGGCATTGTGAAATAAGGGACAGTGGATTAAAAAAAAATATAAAAGAATGCCTACTTTTTATATAATCATGGAATGGTTTGGGTTGGGAAAGACCTTAAAGCTCATCCCATTGCACCCCTGCCATGGCAGGGACACCTCCCACTGTCCCAGGCTGCTCCAAGCCCCAGTGTCCAACCTGGCCTTGGGCACTGCCAGGGATCCAGGGGCAGCCACAGCTGCTCTGGGAATTCCAGCCCAGCCCCTCCTCACCCTCCCAGGGAGCAATTCCTGCCCAATATCCCATCTAACCCTGCCTTCCTCTACCTTAAGGCCATTCCCCCTTTTCTTGCCACAAGTTCCCCTTTTTCTTCAAGGGAGCAAGTAGAAAAATGAAGGTGTTCGACCTCTGGGCTGGAGATTTGAGCTGCATTCCCAGCAGGTCAACAGTGTCCCATGGAATGGAGGCTGGAAGATAAGGCACAAAGGTCCATGATGTCCTGAGATAAACTGAATGTGCAGAAATCATGGAATCATAGAATAGAATCATGGAGTGTCCTGAGCTGGAAAGGATCCACAGGGATCATGGATCCAGCTCCTGTTCCTGCCCAGACCCCCAACAATCCCAGCCCGTGCATCCCTGGCAGCGCTGTCCAAAGGCTCCTGGAGCTCTGGCAGCCTCAAGGCCAGGACCTTTAAAAAGGCTGGCAGAGCTGGCATTGTTCAGCCTGGCCAGGAGAAGCTTTGGGCTGAGCTCAGGGTGGCCTTGCAGGGCCTGAAGGAGCCCCAGGAAAGCTGGGGAGAGACAATTCCCAAGGGCTGCAGGGACAGGACACAGGGAATGGCTCCCAGTGCCCGAGGGCAGGGCTGGATGGGAGATTGGGAATCAGGAATTGTTCCCTGGCAGGGTGCTGAGGCCCTGGCACAGGATGCCCAGAGCAGCTGTGGCTGCCCCTGGATCCCTGGCAGTGCCCAAGGCCAGGTTGGACCCTGGGGCTGGGAGCAGCCTGGGACAGTGGAAGTAGAAAGGTGTCACCTCAGTCCTTCCAGCTGAATCTGGATGTGTCCTGATGCTGTCCTGGCTCTCTGGGACCTTCCCTGTCCCCTCCCAATGCCGGAGCTTCATGGGGACTCCAAGGGCTGCTCTGGGAAGTGCTGGGCCCTGTAATTCCCATGTGGCCATGCCCAAGTCCCCTGTGCCCTGGCTGATGTTCTAAACTCATCATTTCCTCTCTTAGAGCTGAGCGTCTGATGGGACCTCATGTTCCCAAAGCTCCCAGTGCCACCAAGGGAAACCTCATCATCCCAGTTTCAGTTCTGCCGGCGTTTATTTCCCATTCCTGTCCATAAGACCATCGCACAAGAAGCCAAAAGCAGGATTTGAGTTGGCTTGTTGTTTTATAGCCCTGGTGACTATCTGGGATCGAATTTTCGAGGAGTTATCGCAGTGCAGGTTCAGCACAGGGGCCGTTTCCTCCTTTGGGAAACCATGGGAAGGGTAGAAAAACCCTGAAATTTGCAGTGGCTCAGGTTCTTCAGCCCAGGGCACATCTCAGGCTGCCTCACGATGAGATTGCAATGCATGAGACCTGATTTCAGTCTCATTCCCGGCTGTCCCAGCTTAGGACCTTCCCCGGCAGATCAGGGGTTGCAAAAACGAGGAGAAAAAAAAAATATAAAAATAAACCAACCGACCTCATGTACCAAGTGAGCTTTTCTGATCTTTTTCCCCTCCCCTCCCACACTAGGACATCGTCAGAAAATAGATGAGCAGACAAAGCCCGGCAGCTTGTCCTTTTCTGAGCGCCTGAGCGAGCTGGAGCAGTTGCGTCGCACGGCCATGAGGGTCAGCCCACACCACCCAGCCCCCACACCCAACCCTCGAGCCTCCTTGAACCACAGCACAGCTTTTAACCCTCAGCCTCAGAGTCAGATTCAGGGTAAGTACCCGAAATCCTCCTCCCCACGGCCTACGGGGGCTCACGGCCGTCTCTTTGGGGTTCTCCTTGGAGATCTTTGGTTCTTTGGCACGTGAGAGCCTTCAAGGAGTGAAAAGTGGGGCTTCCCAGTGTGTGTTTGGATTTTGGGAAGGCTGGATGTCTGAATTTGGGGTTTTGGGAAGCCTGGTAGGTTTGAAAGGGTCCATTCTGATCCTCCCTTCGCTCACCCACCTCCACCCCAAGGCCTACAGGGAACTGGAGCCCTGCTCTGCTTCCATTTCTTCTTTGAGATGTGAGAGCTTTTAAGGAGTGAAAAGAGGGGATTCCCAGTGGATGTTTGGATTTTGGGAAGCCTGGCAGGTTTTAAGGGGTCCACTCTGTGCCTTCCCAGTGTCAGCACCGCTCATGGGGTTTTGTTTGCCTCGTAACACCCGCAGAGCCGTTGTTGTCCAGCAAAGCCAGACCTTGTTCCAGGTGTATTTCCCAATGGATATTTGGGCACGAGTGCGCTGGAGAATGAGGGAAATGCTGTCAAAACCTTGCTTTGACCTCTCCCAGGAAGGGAGCAGCAAAGAGAGCTTTGCAAAGTGCTTCATCGCCCCAGAATTACCTCTGAGTGCTGAGACTTTCTTAGGACAGGCCTCTTCAGAGGTGTTTCTGTGGCTGGTGGTTTTCCAGGGGGTTTTGTTGGAATGAAAACCTGCAAAAGGGTCGCTCAGGAGGCTGATTTCCTCCCAGGCTCGGATGAAACCGAGGCACCCAGCTTGGAATCTTCTCTGGCATCCCCTAGAGCTGAGCCTGTCCCTGCTAAAATTCCCACTGGAATTTGGGCAGTGGGTCAGGTCACTGAGCTGTTCCTATCAAAATGTGGATTCATGGGGAGATGGACACAAAAAAGTGGGACAGTGTTGGTTTCAGCAGGTGCTGTTCCTAACAGAATTTTCCGCTCCTCTTCCAGCCAGGAGGAAATGGGCTCAGTCAAGGTTCTCTCCTGGGGTTTTGGAGAGGAATAGTTAACAGGGAATCAGGATAAACTCTCATTTTGGGATTTATTTCTGAGAGCAGGGAGCTCTTTCCTGCAGGAGGGAAAAGTTATCTCTCGCCTCAGGCAACACTTGGAACTTTCTCTTATTCCCAGGGCTCTGTGGCTTAGTGGGATTATCACAAATCTGCTGGGTTTGGGGTATTTTTGGGAATCACAGAATCAGAGAATGGTTTGGGCTGGAGGGGACCTTAAACATGATTTAGTTTCAACCAAAACTATCCCAGGTTGCTCCAAGCCCGGTCCAAGCTGCCCTTGGACACTTCCAGGGGTGAGGCAGTCACAAAATTCTGTCTGCAACCTGCGCCTTCCTCACAGGGAAGATTTTCTCCCTAGAATCCCAATCTAACCATACTAAACCCTACTGATTTTACTGCTAGAAAAATCAAATTATCATGTGCTGTACAAAGCAGAAGAAACTGGAAGCACCCCCCAGCTCCTTTCCCTGGCTGGAGCAGCTCCAGGTCAGCTCAGGTGAAGGATCCAACCCCTCACATTCCCCTCATTTCTCTCCCTGATTTGCACTGGGTTTCTCCTGCTCACAGCTCTGTTCCTGTAAAAAAAAAAACAACCCAAATTTTTTTGTGGCTGCTCAGCAGCGAGAGCAGACGTGGGTGGAGGTGGCAGCCTCGCACTCTCCGGTTTCCTGGGAACACTTTCTGCTCGGCAGAGTATCGGGTTTAACACTCAGGATCCCTCTTCCCTGCTTCCCTGTGGAACTCCCGATGAGTTTTGCAGGAAGTCAAGGCACAGAAAATTCTCAAAACCTCGTGCAGAGGATACAGGGTTGGACTGGAGGCCTTGGGAAAGGCTTCCAGCTTTAGGGACCATGAGCAGGAATGTGGGTTTGTAGTTCAAGCAGAGACACATTACGCTAGGCAGAGGAGAGTTTAAGGTTATAAAGTTAGGATATAGAGGTAGTTCTAAAGGCAATGAGAATTTTTCGGGTGCAGTTCTGTAGGATTGTGTGTCACTGTATGAGTTGATTAAAACGTCCTCATTGCAGCAGGACGTGTGATACAGTTCAATTGGCCTTCGGTGTGAAAGTTCAAACAATCTGTGTGGCAGCAGATTATTGGTTAATAAACCTTTAAAACCCATTATAACCCGTGGCCTTGCGAGTACTGACCACAAACTCCTGGTGTATGCAGTAAAGACGTTCTCGCTCCTTGAGACTGAGGCAATAAATCACGTTTTAAGACGTCTCCCAGTGGTCCCATCTCCCTTAAAAATCCCGATAGGTTTTTCATGCTGGGCCCTGGATCCAGCTGCTCGCTCCTGGAGCAATTGTAGGAGATGGCAGGGCTTTGCTGTTTCAAACAGGATTTAATGTGTTTCACCTGCTGATGTAGCTCAGCCATGGGTGTTTCCTCATGGATGTTCTCCTCTTCTCCTGGTTTCACTTTCCCTCCCAAACCTGTGTTACCCACTGAGGATGGAATTTCTGGGGTTTGCAGTGGATATCAGGAAAATAAACCCCAAACTGAAGCCTCTCTCATTTGTCTGTTGCCATCATCACCTTTCAACTTTCAGGGCTCATCTTTCCAGGGTCATGGTATCACAGCAGGAAAAAAGAGATGGGGTGGGAGAAAACTCCAGGACCATCATTTTTACCTCAGTGATCAAAGTGTGGTTGGATTAGGGTTGGATCTCCTGTGTGAGCTGGGATATTTCAGTTCTTTTTGTTAATATATTTGTTTATTCAGTTTCATAGCAGAGGCCTCCGAAACAAGGGAGGGGAGGGAGAAGGAAGAAAGGCTGGCAGAGCTGGAATTGTTCAGCCTGGCCAGGAGAAGCTTTGGGCTGAGCTCAGGGTGGCCTTGCAGGGCCTGAAGGAGCCCCAGGAAAGCTGGGGAGAGACAATTCCCAAGGGCTGCAGGGACAGGACACAGGGAATGCCAGAGGGCAGGGCTGGATGGGATCTTGGGCAGGAATTCTTTCCCATGAGGGTGGTGAGGAGGGACTGGGATGGAATTCCCAGAGCAGCTGTGGCTGCCCCTGGATCCCTGGCAGTGCCCAAGGCCAGGTTGGACACTGGGGCTGGGAGCAGCCTGGGACAGTGGGAAGTGTCCCTGCCCATCCAGGAGTGGAACAAAATGATCTTTAAGATCTCTTCCAACCCAAACCAGCCTGGGATTCTGGGATTCCGTGAAAACCAAAGCAATTCTGAACATCCCATTTCACACCTTCCTGCCCATTCTGCATCCTGAAGCATTTCTCACTGAAGGGAGCACAGAGTGCTTTCCATAAGACCAAGCCCTCATCTGTTCCTAAATTCCTAAAGCAGTATCCCAAAATTTTGCTTTAACTCCCACCAGCAGGAGCCACAAGTTGATCCTCCTCTCATCCAAACCCGCTCGTCATTTTTAAAAATTAAAAAACAAAACCAAAACTGCAATAGACATCTCAGAGCCGTTCTTGGATGGCAAGGGGCAGGTTGCCATGCCACTAAACCACTGTTTATTTGTTGAGGTTTTCAGCTAGAAAAGGATTGAGGGCAATTTTAACTTCCTATTTTAGCAAGTCTTGAGCGGGAGAACAAAGCCATTGGTGTCACGGATTCAAATCCGCGTTAAGAGCGGAATTCAGAGCCCATAAATTGCTTTAATCGAGTTTTCTGCTTCTTTCATATCACAAGGAGGGAGCCACGTCCACCTGTTCCCTTGGAAGTTTTAGCCACGGCCAGTTCCCAGACCAAAGGGGAGCAGGAGGGGAGGAAAAGCTTCCAGCACATGGTTTAAGTTGAGAGATTACTTCGTGCCAGAACCAAGCGTGAAATGTCAAAGGATTTGACCTCCACGCACAGAAAAAGGAGATTCTGACCTCAACTCACCCCTTCCTTTGTGCAGAGGGGGAAAAAATCCAGGCAGAGTCAATGTGTGCTGTGCTGAGGGGTTTAGAGCCTCAAGAAACATTTAAATGTATAATATAAATACAAATACAAATACAAATACAAATATAAATATAAATATAAATATAAATATAAATATAAATATAAATATAAATATAAATATAAATATAAATCTGTCTCAGCATGAAGGCTGAGTTTCTCCCAACGCCAGCCTGGACCAGACACTAAATCCACAATTCCTAATTTTACAGTGGTTAAAGTTAACCAGAGTGAGTAACTCCAAAAATTTACGAGCATAAGGTTTCTTTACAGTAGAATTTTTAATTTTTTTTTGGTAGGGCCAACAGAAATATTTGAAAATTCCGGCCCAGAAAATTCTTGTGGAGGCAGAGACGTGGAATTAATAAATTGCATAAATAAATGGGGTTAGGAATATAATCCAAAAATGTGCAATTAAATAACTTTTTTTTTTTTTTTCCCAACTTGCCCACAAAATGTTCACAGAATCATAGAACCAAAAATGATTTGAGTTGGAAAAGAACCTTAAAACCAGCCAGGGAAAGCTCCACTGCTCCAGGTTGCTCCAAGCTCCGTCCAACCTGGCCTGGAATATTCTCCGCTATTTTCCAACTGTTTGGTGATGTTTTCACCTGGGGATTTATTAATTAGTTATTGAAAAAATAAATTAAATCAAGCTATTTTCTCTAGGGAAAACAAATAACCACTTTAAGCTACACCTCTGGTTCCTTTTTTTAGGCTTTTGATAACCTTAAAACACCTGAGTTTTGCTTTTTTCAAAGCAGACTTCGTAACCTTAGATGTTCAGTTTCCCGCTTTTATGACCAAATCTAAAATCCCTGGAAACGAGAGGCTGGAATAAAATTGCTGACAGCTCTTGAAGGGAAGAACTAACCCTGGAAGCGAATCAAGGGAGATCATTTAAAGCTCAGCCCTTTGAATTAACACCAAACAGGAGGACTGAGGGATTATTTTGTTACGAGCCGGGCTTTTGTCTTCTTCCAGGTGCACCACACTTTGTTTAAGAGACGTTTCAAGGTCCTTGCTATCGGGATCTTGGACAAAAAAAAAAAAAAAAAAAAATCAAAAAAACCCACAGCCTGGCTTTATCAGGGTTCCCAGGGACCGCTGAAAAGCAGGAGGAGAGTCAAGGGCAGCACTGAAACCAGGGAATTACGACAGCTTTGTTCCGCCTGCCTCAAGCCCCAATTTTTAATATTTCTGCTTTTAATTTTGCTTCGCACGCTGCGCCCTTAACAGAACCAGAAGAATTTGCAGCGTTTCAGAAGGGATTTGGTGGGGTTGTCACTCTGGCCCCACGCTTTGCTGCTGGAAAATGCAGTTTCCAGGCGATTTGGGGCGTTGGGATTGGCGGGCTCGCAGCTCCCAAACAGATCCGGAGCCTCCCAGGATCAGGGAATTCCCAGTGTGGGAAACTCCAGTGTGGGGAAAAGAAGGAGCTGAAGCCACCCCTTGGTGGGGACCCGGAGCCCCAGTGCCAAAGCCACTGGAAGTTTGTGGAAGTGGGGATGCTTTCCCAAAATATTTTGCCAACCAAATCTGCGGAGCTGGCAGGGCTCCGAGTGGCTCCGTCGAAAAAGGGGATTTTTGTAGAGAGAAATGTGTTTTCCCTGAGAGTGCAGGAAGTGATTTGCAACTACTGCTCAGCAGATAATATTGATCTGGAATTCCCTCAGCAAATTCCAGAGTTTTCCTTTTTCAGGAGCATTTTTGAAGTGCCACCAGCTGCGGATTCACCCTGGCGTCACAAACCAGTTTGCATCCAAACCACTGAGCGCACGAGCCAGGGGAGCACACACGGGGCAATTCCTCTGGAATTCTGGCACTCTGGAAATCCACTCTGAGGAAATAATCCCTCCTTTTTTCACGCCTCCTTGCTACAAAATAGAGATATAAACCTCCTGTTTTGTGGAATTATAGAATGGTTTGGGTTGGAAGGGACAGTCACGATCATCTCTGTGGCTGCCCCTGGAAGTGTCCAGGGCCAGGTTGGACACTGGCACTTGGAGCAGCCTGGGACAGTGGAAGGTCTCCCTGCCCTGGATTTGGATGATCTTAAAGGTCCCTTCCAGTCCAAACCATCCCATGGTCCTCCAAGATGTGCATAATGAACTAAATAACTGCAGTTATTAGAGAATTATTATATATTAATATACTGTCCATTTTTCTCTTGGCTCTGTCCCTCCACATCACTTTTTTCACTCAATCATTTCGTCCCCTGTGGAATGGGGCTCCTTACAGCAGGAGCCACGTCTCCCGTTGGATTTCTAAACTCTCTAATTCCATCTGGATCCTCCCCAAGGGCTGATTTGGACAGGGATAAAACTCAGTGGCTCCCACAGATCATCTCTGCCGAGCTTTTTCCTTATCAGCTGTGGCATGGCGCAGGGATGGTGATCAGGAATCTCCTTTATTCCCGGGAGATTCCCCTGGGAGGAACTTGAGGCAGAACAACAAGTGGAGAACGACACAGGCAGGATACACAGAGAAACCCAGGCCTTGATTTAAAGGAGGGGTTGGCAGAGCCAGATGGGTTCAGTTTTCCAGAAGAAAGGAAGAGAGGAAGGACAGTTCCAGGCATTAAGCACGGCAGGGAGGCTCAGCAGCAGGGAAGGAGCAGAACCATTCGGAGCTGGCTCCGGAACAAGTTGTGCTCCTCTAAACTGTCAATGAATTTAGGCTGGAAATGAGGAGATGATTCCTAAGGATAAGAGCAGCCCTGGATGTCTTCCAGGGGCTCTCAGACACACAGAGATGGAGTTTAGGATGGATATTGCTCTCTAAGCTCAGAGCATGAGGTGTGGCTGGGCTGCAGGGCCCAGGAGAAGCTCTCCAGGCCCATCTTTGCCTCCATACAATCGGTTCTCTGCACCACTGGCTTCATCCAGGGAGTTTTAATTCTCCAGGACAGGCAGGAGAACGTTTGGGGTCTTCTCTCTCTGCTCTGGAGCCAGGCTGGGAGAGCTGGGGGTGCTCACCTGGAGAGGAGAAGCTCCAGGGAGAGCTCAGAACACCTAAAGGGGCTCCAGGAGAGCTGCAGAGGGACTGGGGACAAGGGAAAGAGGGACAGGACACAGGGAATGGCTCCCAGTGCCAGAGGGCAGGGCTGGATGGGAGATTGGGAATCAGGAATTGTTCCCTGGCAGGGTGCTGAGGCCCTGGCACAGGGTGCCCAGAGCAGCTGTGGCTGCCCCTGGATCCCTGGCAGTGCCCAAGGCCAGGTTGGACCCTGGGGCTGGGAGCAGCTGGGACAGTGGGAGGTGTCCCTGCCATGGCAGGGAGTTGGAATGGGATGAGCTTTAAGGTCCTTTCCAACCTAAACCATTCCATGATTCCATGATTCCATGATTCCATGATTCCATGAGTGTCAACCCTTTCCTCTGTTGATTCTCAGTCTCAAGATAAAACCTTTCCTCACAAACTCCCAGTTCCCCATGTGGACCTCCAATTCCCTCAGCAATTCCCTGGATAAATCCCAGCTTTGCTGGAGCCTCCGTTGCCTTTCCAGCACCGGGATCTGTCCGGCTCCTCCAGGATTCCTTCCCTTCAGCCACAGATTTGTCCTTCCTTCATGCGCTCCCACACGGGGCAGAGCGAGGTGAGGATCCAAATCCTCAACACCTGCCCGTGTTCCCGGCAGCATTCCCAGCTCCAGGGCCTCAGCCTTGCTCAAGAGCCTCGCATCCAGCTTGGAAAACAAAACGAAACAAACAAAAAAAAAAAAGGTGGCTTGGAATTGTTTGGCTTTTCCATCAACTAATGGAAAGAGTTATGTCATGGTGGTTAATCCGCAAGATTTCCAAGTGTCGATATATTTGAGATACCGATCTTCATATTCCGAATGCCTGGCGCTTCCTGGGGTTGAAAAAAGCAGCAGATAAAGCAACAAATATGATCTCAGTCCCCAGGCAACACCTCCACTTCCACCAGTTTTTTAATTCTGCTTTTTCCCCCCCCCCATTTTTCCCACCACATGGAGGAGCATCCTCAAGGATAACTCTAAATAACAAAAAGAAGAAGGAAATCTTGGGTTTCAAGCAGAGAAGTTGAGAGATCTGTATTTTGTTCCAAGTTTTGACACTAATTCCGTGATTTCCTAGGCAAATTTTGAGAGTTTGATTTATTACAGAGCATTTAGGAAAACCCAGGAAGCAGAAAGGGTGGCTCGGAAGGATTTTTGAAGGTGTCCAAGCACCTAAACCATGGAGAAACCAATCCCCAGAGTTGTCCCTGCCTCTGGAAAACCCTCTCCCTGAATCTTCAGGCAGCCATAAAATTGGGCAGCTCATGCCCAGGCACAGTTTTATTTTCCTTAATCAGTCCATGTCTTTTACCACGGCAGAACTGATGGATCCTGAGAGCAGAGCTGGCAGGCAGGGACAAGTATTCCCAGCTCAGTTTTGGACTTGCACAGCGATTCCCTTCTGGTTTGTTTGGTTTGATCCCCTTCCACTCCCCGAGCCCTTCTCCGTTATGTCCTTGGGAAAGTGGAGCTGATCTCTGACCCAGGGCAGGAATCTTGTGCCAGGGTTGTCCCAGAGAATTCCCTGGGCTCGTTCCTTGCTCTTTTACCTCCCTCACCTCTCCAAGGTGGAGCCTCTGCCTGCTCTTCTCATTTTTGGGGTAGCATCGTTCAGCTCTACCTCAGGGGCCATGTCTCTCTCCTGGGACTCTTCCTTTTCCATGGAAACACCTCAGCCTGGCTCCCTGCTCTTTCCCAGGGCTAATCTCATCTCATCCTGGAGGTGTTTGAAGTAAATATCTCTGCCTGCCCCAAGGGCAGCTGTAAACTGGATATTGGGAAGGAATCCTTCCCCATGAGGGTGGGGAATGGAATTCCCAGAGAAGCTGTGGCTGCCTCTGGTTCCCTGGAAGTGCCCAAGGCCAGGCTGGAGCAACGTGGGAGAGTGGAAGGTGTTCCTGCCCGTGGCAGGGGTTGGAACAAAGTGATCTTAAAGGCCCCTTCTGTTCCAAACCGTTCCACGATTCTGAAGTTTGGATGGCAAACGTTCAGGATTTGAGGTTTTCTGGTCTTTGGGGTTGTTCCCCACTGGCCCTCAAAGCATTTTCTCGGCCTTTGAACGTCCTAGTCATGAGGAAGATGAAAAGCACTGATTGCAAAACTCTGCTAAATCAAATCTCCCCGAGTTCTCTACAGACAAACCCAGTTTCTTTCCACAGCATTCTCCTCTCTAATCCCCTCTTGGCAGAACACGCCGAGGTTTGGATACCAGAGCTCAAATTACCTTCCGTGGTAAATAAAACAAACCAAAAAAAAAAAAAAAAAAAAAAAAATAAAAAAAAAAATTAACAAAAATAATAAATAAGGGCTCCTTACCCTAAAAAACAAACACCCACTGAAAACAGCTCCTCCTTCACCTGGTGCTGCCCAGGTGCCAGGAGATGCCGCTCAGATTTTGTAATTGAAGGTGTTCTTTGCCCTCAAATTCGGAACTGAACATCTCCAAACTTGAGCTGTTGTTGAGGGCCGGGCTCAGCTCCCAGGGAACAGGGACAGGACGAGAGGAAACATCCTCAGGCTGTGCCAGGGGAGGTTTAGCTGGATGATTAGGAAAAATTTCTTCCTGGAAAAGGCATCTGGGCCTTGGAAGGGGCTGCCCAGGGAGGTTTGGAGGTGTCCGAGGAAGGTCTGAACGTGCTCTGGGCTGGCTGGGCATCAGGCACACGATCTTGGAGGTCTTTTCCAACTTTAATTCTGGGATTTATCCACGGCTTGGGGGGGGCTCCTGCCCAAGGCTCCTGTTGCAGGCCTTTAACAGGACGTGGCATCAAACGGGATGGTTCCCTCCAGAGCCCACGTGGTGCCGGCGCTCACAGGGCTCTTTTATGTGGCTGAGTACACACAACACCCTTAACAAACACCTCGCCGAGCCCTCCCTGTGTGTTCAGCCTGTTATGACCCCAACAAACCGGGATTGTTCACGGGCGAGGAACAATGGGCTGGGATGTGCCGGAGGAGGCGATCGATGACCTGGGGAAGTGCACATTAGATAATCAACCGGGCTCCATCTCACCATTCCCAGCCTGTTTGTACAACTCTGCTCTTGAAAGCGTCGAAAAACCACAAGGGTGTTCAAGAGGGATGTTAAAAAAAGCGTGGGGTTCGCCCTCAGGTTGGGTTTGAACTCCTACAAGAAATTCCCCATGTCAGAGGTTTCCTTTGGTTCGTCCGTGTGGGGCAAAATGCTCAGTTCGATGTCAGGGATTCTGGGAGCTTCCAGGGTTTAGTGCTCAGCTTCAGGAGCTTTCAGGGATATTTGCCTGAAGAGATTTCTTTGGTCAGGTACAAAAAAATGGGACAGAAATAGAAATATTTGGGAGCAGAAGCTGCAGGAGTTTGCATCCTCTGTTAGAAATTGCTTGGATTTGGGACTTTAAAGTTCATTCAGAGCAGGGACAGGGTGAGACTGGATCTTTGTGAGGTCCCTTCACACTCAGGATATTCTGTGATCATTCCCAAAACTTCGGCAGGATCGGATTCAAGTGCCTCAGGCCATTTACACCAACACCTTCTCAACTTCCAACATGGAATAATTTCAGATGGAAGGGACCTGAAATCTCATCCTGTTCCCATCTCCCTGCCATGGCAGGGACACCTCCCACTGCCCCAGGCTGCTCCAAGCCCCAGTGTCCAACCTGGCCTTGGGCACTGCCAGGGATCCAGGGGCAGCCACAGCTGCTCTGGGAATTCCATTCCAGCCCCTTCCCACCCACCCAGGGAAGGATTTTTTTCCCAACATCCCACCTAAACCTATAACTTTTCAGTTTGAGGCCATTCCCTGTGTCCTGTCTCTGCAGCCCTTGGGAATTGTCTCTCCCCAGCTTTCCTGGAGCTCCTTCAGGCCCTGCAAGGCCACCCTGAGCTCAGCCCAAAGCTTCTCCTGGCCAGGCTGAACAATCCCACTTCTTCTTGGCTTTTTTGCGTGTTTAATTACAATTATCAGTTATTTTATATCGCTTGGCCAATTTGGGCTCTCTCAGCTTCCCGTGAATTGAATTCAGGTGATCAACAACAACAAGAACCTAGGAAACCAAAATTCCTTCGCAAGGAAAACAATTCCCGTAAATTGCTGCATCCTCTGGCCCGTAGGAAAGACAACACTGGGTGAAAGGCAACTCTTGATTTTACTGGGGGCACGATTTACAGATTTTACAAGGGGAGCACTGGTGGTGCCCTCAGCCCTCATGGCATAAAGGTGGATTTCGCTTTCCAATTCCCACGTCCAAACAATGCTCCTCATTCTGCAACCTGTGAATAACTGCTCCGAAGCTCAGCGCCTTTGATATCCTTGAGAGCTACACAAATATGAGCAATTTGCCATGCAAAACCACTGGCAGATTTGAATTTGGGATTAATTAGCTCACGGGGGAAGGAATCCACCAGCAAACACGAGCTGCTCTGCCACATGGCATAAAAGTGAAGAGTTGTGTTCACTTGAAAAGGGGAAAAGCGGGAAAGTGCAGGAAAAGCCCTGGGGGTGCTGGTGGCAGGGGCTGGACACGAGCCCAGGGGTGCCCAGGTGGGCAAGAGGCCCCTGGCACCTGGGCTGGATGAGGAATTGTGTGTCCAGCAGGAGCAGGGCAGGGATTGTCCCTCTGTGCTCCAGGGCTGTGTCCAGTTGTGGAGAGCCCTGGAGGGGCTGGAGCGTGCCCAGGGCAGGGAAGGGAG
>JANEHK010000228.1:0-18775 GCA_025960845.1 Tachycineta bicolor | reverse complement strand
CCGAGGCTGCCAGAGCTCCAGGAGCCTTTGGACAGCGCTGCCAGGGACGCATGGGCTGGGATTGTTGGGGGTCTGGGCAGGGCCAGGAGCTGGATCCATGATCCCTGTGGGTTTATTCCCACTCAGGATATTCCATCATTCCACGCCCCCCTCCTACGCACCCCCCTCTTGGACACCCCCAGAGGATGCATTTTGAGGTAACTCCCAGTTGGGAACACGCAGGAGCCATTCCCACAGCGCTGTGAGGGCTCCGGGAAGCCGCACCTCGAGGTTTTGGGGGGTTTGGGGGTGTTTTGGGGTGTTTTGGGGTGTTTTGGGGGGTCCGGGGCTCGCGGGGCCAGCGCTGCCCGGAGCGCCAGCGCCACCCAGCGGCCACACAGCGCAACCGCCCCCCGCGGGCACAGCTGGGCCGAGGAACATCTGGCGAAACATCTGGGAAAACAGCTGGAAAAGCAGCCGGGAACGCTGGAAACCAGCGCGAGCACCCCGCTCCCGGTAGTGTTGGTTGGGGGGTTTTTTGGTTTGGGTTTTTTTTTTTTTTTTTTTTTTTTTTTTTTTTTTTAGCCCCGTCCCTGCCCCCGGAGCGCCTTTGGGTTAAGCGGTTCAAGGGTTGCGCAACCTCCGCGCGGGTTAATTACAGCTGTTAATTACAGCTGTTAATTACAGCTGCGGAGCGCCCGGAGAGCGCCGCGATTTCGGGGCAATAAAACAAGACGAGGCACGAAAGAGGGTTCAGGAGCCGGCGCCTAATGAGGGGAAGGGGACGGGAGACCGCAGGAGAGGTGCGAATTATTGCCCCGTAATTTTGGCCCTGCAGCGGCCGAGTGCAATTAATAACTGCTTTCACGTTCGAGATGCGTTTTCTCACACCGTTAAAAAAAAAAAAAAAAAAACAAAAAAAGGCAGAAATGGAAAGTAATCGCTAGCGGGAGGAGCAAGCTCGCTGGGTTCGTGGTGTTTTGAGGGGTTTTTCAGTGATTTGGGGGATCCTGGCCGGCTTGAAATCTGTGCGGACCCAAAGCTCTTGAGGTTATTTCCTTGTGTCGAAGTAGTTCTCCCTGGAAATCTCTTCACAGCAGCTGGGAAGCAACTCCCGTTTATTTGCACCAGATTTTCACCAGGTTAACCTCAACCGCTCCGGTTTCCCATGCCGAGCTCCCAGCTCCCGAGCCCTCTTTATTTGGGAAGCAGGAAAGACTTTGTTCCTTTTTTTTTTTCTTTTTTTAATGTGTTCAATTCCAAACCGTTCCCGTTTAATTCGGGGAAAGCTGAAAGCTGAAGGGAAGCAGATACCCCCCAAAATAAAACCTCGTTTGGGGCCCTCGATCCAGCAGCTGGGAACGCAAACCTTGACTTTACTGGGAGCTGGGTCTGCCTCTCGGGGCTGAAACTGGGCCATAAAAACGCAATTCCAGGGATACTTTTCTCTCCCCCTTATTAAAAACCCGGGAGGGCGGTGCCTGGGGTTATCGGCACAACCTGCTTTCGTGTCTCTGTGTGTGTGTGTGTATGTGTGTGTGCATCTGAAATTCGCTGTATTAACATCCCTCGGCCGAGTGCCGCTCCTTAACCAGCCCGAGGGCAAAGAGGGAATCTTTAAGAGCGAACTCAGGGATTGGGAATGCAGGTAGCAAGACGGAAAATTGATTCGTTCTTTGAGCCTTCACTTAAGAAAGACTTAATGGGATGAGGAGATTAATAAAGGAGGGTCCCCGGGGCTGCTGGCGTTGCTTTGGGGAGCCCAGAGGTCAAGATAACAGGAAATGGATGAGGTGGGTCAGGTATTTCCAGGATTTCTGTGGATGTCCTTACGGAGATTTCGGCTCGTTATTTGATTTTTAGTCAAGGCGATTGCAGCTTTGTGCACTGACATTTTTCCTTCTGGGGTGCACAGGACGAGCATTTCCCAGCAGGTCAGGGCTGATCCTGCCCCTGTGCCCAGCCCTGGGAGCACCTCTGGGTGCTGTGTCCAGCCCTGGCTCCTCAGCACAGCAGGGACAGGAGCTCCTGGAGCTGGGGAAGGGCCTGGAGCAGCTCCGTGCCCAGGAAAGGCTGAGGGAGCTGGGGCTGCTCGGGCTGGAGAGGAGCTCAGCTGAGAGGGGCCTCAGCCCTGGGTGTCCCTGGGTGTCCCTGGGTGTCTGTCTGTGTCTGTCTGTGTGTCCCTGTCTGTCTGTCTGTCCCTGTCTGTCCCTGTCTGTCTGTCCCTGTCTGTCCCTGTCTGTCTGTCCCTGTCTGTCTGTCTGTCTGTCTGTGTGTCCCTGTGCTCAGGGAGGGTCAGATCAGGCCCAGGCTCTGCTCCAGGCCCAGCAATGGCACCAGAGCCACGGGCAGGGGCTGAGCCCAGCAATTCCCCTGAAATTCTGCCCAGCCCTGAGCAGATTGTCCAGAGAGCCCGTGGGGTCTCCTCCCTGGGGAATATTCCGGAATTTGGGATATCCCAGTGACCTCCTGTGGTCCCTCTGACCTCACCCACCCTGGGGCGCTCCTTTTAGCAGCACTCGAAAGAAAGGAGACAGATTTAAATCCACTCTCAGTGCTCGGCAAACCTGGGACAAGATCTTGATTCCTCCATCTTTTCGTGCATCTTTTCGTGTCCGTGGGATTCTGGGGTTCCGGGATTCTGGGACGCAGCTGAGCAGAGCCGTTGGAAAGGAGGCAACAGAGGGATCTGGCAGAGCTCAGCCAGGGCTCCCCGGGCAGGGTGAGGCAGTTCCCGTCCCTTGGCTGGGGTTCTGTGTGGGAATTCCCATCCTGGGATTCCTGAAATCCATGGATGGCCAGCCAAAATCAGGGAGCAATGAGTGAACTCGCCCCATCTCAGCACCAGAGCCTCTGCGGTGCCAGCCCAGTGCAGGGCTCACTCTGGGGATGCTTTGGGGCGCTCCTTTTGATGCCATTGCTGGGGATTGAATTCCTGTCCACCCCTGTGACCGTTAATAAACTCCGACCATAAATTAACACCGCTGCAGTTCAGAACACGACAGCTTCTGCGCTCTTTTTGCTCCTCCTGAAGCCCATTCAATGCGGGTGGATGCTGCTTTTTTTACCAGCACGAGCCAACTTATTTTATTAGGAAGGAAGGCTGCCTGAAAAAAAAAAAAAAAATTAAATATTAATCGTATCTGAATTTGAACTTGTTAATCAGCAGAAAAATCTGACTTCAATCTGCAACTTCAGCAGTGGCTCTGGAAGAGCTGGGAGTTTTGTATCAATCCTGCCTCGTAAACAGACGGAGCAAACAAATCGTGAAAACTCATCTCCTTAAAGAACAACAAAAGAATATTTTCCAGATGGGCTTTCTGATGGGAGATCAAAGTCCTCATCTCAGACTTGGGAAATTTTCCCTTCCTTGCTGGTATCAGTTTTATCTGCATGCAGATCATCCAGCATTTGGTTGGTTTTTGTTTTGTTTTTCAATAAAGGCAATTGTCTTAAAGGAGTTGCTCTTAAAGCTGAAGAAAATAGAAAAGATTTTACTAAAAATAGGGGGGAAATGGATGGGCAAAGGGGAGAGGAAACTCTTTGATTCCTTTGATTTATACAAAAATTAGATATTTAAAAATCCCAGCTTCACCTGCAAAATGGAATAAGCAGGAAAGAATTGAAGCAACTGATTTGGACCAGCTCCTTTTTGGGCTTCTCTGATTCTAAACCTCATCCAAACTGGTCCTGTGGCCAGAAAAGAATCCCATGGTGGTTTTAGAGGGGTCTGCATCCCCTCAGGAACTGCTGTGACAAGGGGGGAATGGCTCCCAGTGCCAGAGGGCAGGGCAGGATGGGAGATTGGGAATCAGGAATTGTTCCCTGTGAGGGTGCTGAGGCCCTGGCACAGGGTGCCCAGAGCAGCTGTGGCTGCCCCTGGATCCCTGGCAGTGCCCAAGGCCAGGTTGGACCCTGGGGCTGGGAGCAGCCTGGGACACTGGGAGGTGTCCCTGCCATGGCAGGGGTGGCACTGGGTGGGCTCCGAGGTCTCCTTGATCTCCTGCACGACAGTTTTTTGTCTCAAAGAGCTGTGAACACACAGCCCCAAAGATCAAGGAGGAGTTTTCCCCTTGGAAATTTTAATCAGCTTTTCCCTCTCTTCTTTTCTCTGGCGCTGGGGCATGGGCTGGATCTCAAAGGTCGATGACCTCAAAGGTCTCTTCCAACGCTGTGATTCTGTGTGTGATTCTGTCTGTAATTCTGTGTGTGATTCTGTGTGTGATTCTGTGTGTAATTCTGTGTGTGATTCTGCGTGTAATTCTGTCTGTAATTCTGTGTGTAATTCTGTGTGTGATTCTGTCTGTAATTCTGTCTGTAATTCTGCGTGTAATTCTGTGTGTGATTCTGTGTGTGATTCTATCTGTAATTCTGTGTGTGATTCTGTGTGTAATTCTGTGTGTGATTCTATCTGTGATTCTGTCTGTAATTCTGTGTGTAATTCTGTGTGTGATTCTATCTGTAATTCTGTGTGTGATTCTGTCTGTAATTCTGTGTGTGATTCTATCTGTAATTCTGTGTGTGATTCTGTGTGTAATTCTGTGTGTAATTCTGTGTGTGATTCTGTGTGTAATTCTGTCTGTAATTCTGTGTGTGATTCTGTGTGTGATTCTATCTGTAATTCTGTGTGTGATTCTGTCTGTAATTCTGTGTGTGATTCTATCTGTAATTCTGTGTGTAATTCTGCGTGAAATTTTTCCTGCTTGCTATTAACAGGAAACAGCAAAAAAAAGGCCTCACAAGGAAAAAAAAAAAAAAAAATCAAAATCAAACCAAGAAATAAATAAAATAAAAGCGAGTAGCGCTACAGAAAGAAGCTCACTCGATGTCCTCCTGACGAGGGCGTTTTACAGAACTGAAATTTCCTGGCCGGGGCAATTCCAGCCTCCGTTCCCGCGCCGGGCTGGCGGGTTCTGTCCTTCAGGGCGGCCCATGGGGGTGTGTTTGTGCTTGCAGACACCCGGCAGGTGCAGCCCTCGCCGCCCTGGTCCTACGAGCAGTCCTACCAGTACCTGGGCTCCATCGCCACGCCCGCCGTGCACCCCGCCACGCCCATCTCACCTGGCCGCGCCGGCGGCATGACCTCGCTGACGGCAGAGCTCTCCAGCCGCCTCTCAGGTAAGGACGCCGCCCACGGCGACGAAGGGACGCTCCCGCGGTGGCCCCGTGCCCAGCCCTGCTGCCCCCAAGCCAAGGGGACGCTTCCCTGGTCATAAATTGGTGGCCCTGTCCAAACCTCTGGGTCCTCCGTGACAAGGGGACATTCCCGCGGTGGCCTTGTTCTCACCCTGATGATCCTGTGACAAGTGGACAATCCCTGGTGACAAATCTGTGGCCCTGTCCAAACCTCTGGGTCCTCCATGACAAAGGGACACTTCCCTGGTGACAAACTGGTGGCCCTGTCCAAACCCCTGGGTCCTCCATGACAAAGGGACACTTCCCCGGTGACAAATCTGTGGCCCTGTCCCCAGCCCTCCTGACCCCACACCAAAGGGTCGCTTCCCTGGTCATAAATTCATGGCCCTGTCCCCAAGTCTGAGTCGTCCATGACAAAGGGACACTTCCCCTGTGGCCTTGTCCTCACCCCTGCTGCTCCAGTGCCAAGGGGATCTTCCCTGGTGACAAATCTGTGTCCCTGTCCCCAACCCTGTTTCCTCCAAGCCAAGGGTCCCTTCCCTGGTGACAAACTGGTGGCCCTGTCCAAACCCCTGGGTCCTCCATGACACAGGGTCACTTCCCTAGTGACAAATCTGTGGCCCTGTCCCCAGCCCTGCTGCCCCCAAACCTTGGGGACGCTTCCCTGGTCATAATTTCGTGGCCCTGTCCCCAACTCTGAGTCCTCCATGAGAAAGGGACACTCCCCCGGTGGCCTTGTCCTCACTCCTGCTGCTCCCATGCCAAGTGGACCATCCCTGGTGACAAATCTGTGTCCCTGTCCCCAACCCTGGGCTCTCCATGACAAAGGGACACTTCCCTGGTGACAAATCTGTGGCTCTGTCCCCAGCCCTGCTGCCCCCAAACCTTGGTCATAAATTCATGGCCCTGTCCCCAACTCTGAGTCCTCCGTGACAAAGGGACACTCCCCCGGTGGCCTTGTCCTCACCCCTGCTGCTCCCGTGCCAAGGGGATCTTCCCTGGTGACAAATCTGTGTCCCTGTCCCCAACCCTGGGCTCTCCTTGCCAAGGGGACACTTCCCTGGTGACAAACCGGTGGTCCTGTCCCCAGCCCTGGGTCCTTAATGACAATAGGTCACTTCCCTGGTGACAAATCAGTGGCCCTGTCCCCGTGCCAAGGGGACACTTCCCCAGGGACCAGCTGGTGGCCCAGGTGCTGGCCCGGCCCTTCAGGGGCTCTCTGGGCAAAGCTTGCTCCGAGGTTCTGGGGGATCTGTGGGAAGAGCGGAGGAACAGAGAATTTCAGTCGACGAGCCGCGTTTTGATAAACCAATCACGGAGTTCATTAGGTGGGGGAAGATCCCAAAGGTCACAGATTCCAAGCTGTGCCCCATCCCCTCCTTGTCCTCAAGCCAGTGCCACATCCAGGTGTTCCTTGGACACCTCCCTGGGCAGCTCTTCCCAAGGCCTGACCACCCTTTCCATGGGGAAATTCCTCCTGGTGTCCAACCTGAATCCCAAACTGGTTTGGAGTGGGAGGAACTTCAAAGCTCATCTCATTCCCACCCCACGTTCCCCTCTCCCAGGTTGCTCCTGGGGTTGGGAGCCCAACAGAGCATTGTCCAAAAGGAAGGAAAACGAGGAAAAGCAGGACTTTGGAGGTGCAGGGAGCTATTGAAATTATTTAGATTGCCGGGGAATCACCAGCTTGCCGAGAGATGGATGGCACAGGCGTTCCAGCTCCGTTTCCTTCCCTCCCTCTACATCCAGGGCGGAGCATGGCAGGTTTGGGGTGGGCTGCATGGACGGTGGGGTTGGACATTTGGAATGTTGCGCTGGATTTTCTTGTTTTCCACGTCCATCAAATCGCCCAGCAGAGCTTTAGAAGCCACCAGAAAAGTGGAAGTGAAATCCACCCCGATTCCACCCAGTTTAACCGCCCCTGACCTGCACATCTTGAACCAATCCGTGCGTGCAGCAGCAGGAATTTTCTATAAACGAGCGAGAGCCATATCATTCTAATTTGCATAGAGCTTTTGCAAAAATCCCTCCTTTAACTCCACATCTTGCTCTCATTTGAAGGCTCTGGGCTTCTCCTAAGATCAGAGGGAGCCACTTGAACGCGCTCCAGCCTGTTCTGTTGTTGTCGTGTAGAGCTCGCTTTGAAAGCCTCACACCAAATCTAAATTATTTGTTAGGTCTGGGTGATAATTGCACTGTAGAGAGTGCTGAAAACACAGGGAGCTTTTCAGAGAGGGGAAAAAAAAAAAAAAAAGCAAAAGCCATTTCTTCTTAAAAAAAAAAAAAAAAGTTTGTAAAAATTCCCATTTTTTATTTACACAGAACGAGAAATAAAAATTAAAAAAAAAAAAAAAAAAAAAAATTAGAATGCCCCTTTGTTTTCCACCAGGACCCCCAGGTCCTTCTCCACAGAGTTGCCTTTTCTGCCCTTGGCCACAGGGATTTTCCTTGGAGCTGGCAGAGTTTCTCCATGCCTTGTGAGGGAACCTAGAAAGGTTTTGTTCCCACATCAACATCCTTCTTTTCCTGTTCTAATTCCTTGCATTAAACGTCACTCAGCGTTCCTGGGAAATTCTGTCACAACCTTTTCTGTCACCTGCACTTGGCGCCTCCAAAAATTTCCTCTTTGGCGGAACAAAGAACAGGTTTGAGGAGGTTTTTAGGCCCTCCCAACCAAAGACCCGGAGTCTCCAAGGGGAAAACAACAATCTGGGATATATTTGAACCATCTTGACGCTAAATGTCATTACTCTGCTTTTTGCCAGGGCAGAACGAACCCTCCCCCGGTTAACGATGTATCCGGGCGGTTTTAGGAAGTTCCTCAGGAATGAGGTGTGGAAGCAACATTAAAATTCTGGCAGATGCCACCTTAACCTTGGCTCCTCCAAAGCTCCCGCTGCTCCACTCCGTTGTGTGTTTTCACACGTTAAACCTAAAGGTGACGGGGTTTGGGGGAATGAAACGCGTTCCCGTTGGTTTTCCAGGGGAAAAAAAAAAAAAAAATGGATGGCAAATCCTAAAGGAAGCAAAGAGCAAGTTCAGAGCTCCTCTAAGAAATTAAGGGAAGCTCGTCAAGGTGGGCTGATGTGTCCTGGTGAGCTTTCAAAGCTTGGCTCTGGAGCGTGTCTGCTCCAAGAATCCCAGACTCAGTCTGCTCCAGCTCGGAATCTGGGGAGAGCCAAGGGCTTTGTTTTCCCTCTGCTCCTCCTCAGGAGTATTTCCTTCAGCACGCGGCACCTCTGCTGCAGACTCCACGCCTTGGCTGCCGGGAGAAGCTGTCTTTCTTCTGGAAAGACTTTTTTTTTTCCATAATTATTATTGTTGTTATCTTAACCAGGCAGAGCCGCCAGCTCTGAGGATGAGACCTTCCATTAACCTGAGTCACGATGAGGATCCTTCCCAAAGAGGATCTGCTCTCCTTGTTTAATCCGGGCAGGGAAAGGGAGGATGGGGCCGGACGTAATTCCATGGATGTCAGACAAAGCAGAGCGGGATTTGACTCTCCTGTGGAACATTTCAGAGCGAGAGGCTGGGCCAGGGGAGGCTCAGCTTGGACAGCAGCAGGAATTTCCCCATGGAAAGGGGGCTCAGGCCTTGGCAGGGGCTGCCCAGGGAGCTCTGCAGTGCCCATCCCTGCAGGTGGCACCTGGAGGTGGCACTCAGTGCTCTGGGCTGGGGACAAGGTGGGCACGGGGCACAGCTGGCACTGCCTGGGCTGGGAGGGATTTGCCAGAATTCTGTAATGAGCTGAGGAAGGGGCTGGAGCCCCAGGAGGGGCTGAGGGATCTGGGAAAGGGGCTGAGCCTGGAGAAAGGGAGGTTCAGGGGAATCTTGAGGCTCTGCACAACTCTCACAGAGTCACTGGGTTGGAAGAGACCTCCAAGGTCATCGAGTGCAACCCAGCCCCAACAGCTCAACTAAACCACGGCACCAGTGCCACATCCAGGCTTTGTTAAACACATCCAGGGATGGTGACTGCACCTCCTCCCTGGGCACATCATGCCAGAACTTTATCATCCTTTCTGTAAAAAGCTTTTCCTAATATCCAACCTGCATTTCCCTTGGTGCAGCTTAAGGCTGTGTCCTCTCCTTCTGTCAGTGCTGCCTGGAGAAAGAGCCCAACCCCAGCTGAGCACAGCCACCTTTCAGGGAGTTTAGAGAGTGATGGGGTCACCTCTGAGTGTCCCTTGTCCAGGCTGAACACCCCCAGCTCCCTCAGCTCCCTGACAGGAGGGAACAGCCAAGGGGGAATAGGGAGAGGAGGAGAGGGAACGGCCTCAGCCTGGGCCAGGGGAGGCTCAGCTTGGACAGCAGCAGGAATTTCCCCATGGAAAGGGGGCTCAGGCCTTGGCAGGGGCTGCCCAGGGAGCTCTGCAGTGCCCATCCCTGCAGGTGGCACCTGGAGGTGGATCTCAAGGTGCCAAGATGGGGATGGGTCACCGCTTGGAATCGATGACCTTTGGGATCTTTCCCAACCTAATTAACCCTGTGATCGGTTCATCAAAACGCAGCTCATTTATTAAAATTCCCAGGGAAGGCCTGGAGGCGGCACTCAGGGTGCCAAGGTGGGGACGGGAATCGACGACCCCAAACCTTCTTCCCGACCTCACGAATTCCAAGCTCCTCTAACACCTCCCCGCCTCCCTTCCCCTTCCCCGCCGCCCAGGAGCGTCCGACCTGACGGCGTTCAGCGACCCCCGCGTGGGAATCGACCGCTCCTTCCCGGCGCTGCCGTCCATCTCCGACCCCCGCATGCACTACCCGGGAGCCTTCACCTACACGCCCACGCCCGTCAGCTCGGGCATCGGCATCGGCATGTCGGCCATGTCCACGGCCACGCGCTACCACACGTACCTCCCGCCGCCCTACCCCGGCTCCTCCCAGGCTCAGGCCGGCCCTTTCCAGACCAGCTCCCCGTCCTACCACCTCTACTACGGCACCTCGGCCGGCTCCTACCAGTTCTCCATGATCTCCGGCGGGGAGCGGTCGCCGCCGCGCATCCACCCGCCCTGCACCAACGCCTCCACGGGCTCGGCGCTGCTCAACCCCAACCTGCCCGGCCAGAGCGAGGTGGTGGAGGCCGAAGGGAGCCACAGCAACTCGCCCACCAACATGGCCAGCACGGCCAGGCTGGAGGAGGCCGTGTGGAGGCCCTACTGAGGGAGCTCGAGCGGGAGGAGCTCGAGGGTCAGGACTGACGGGTTCTCCCCGTTTCCCGGCGCGCTCCGGAGGGATCCCAGGAACTTCCTTCGTGGGCCCCACCGCCTTCGCCCGCGAGTTTCGGGAGCGAAACCCTTCCCAAGTCAGCGCTCCCCGGGCTCTCGTCGCCAGGCCCTGGTGGATCCGCGTCGATCCGGCAAAGCATTCCCGGCAGGAGAACGAGCTTCTGGAAAGGAGGACGCCCCGGTTGGTGGCGCAGAGGTCGCGAGGGTGGGTAGAAGGGTATCCAGCCTGATTCCAGGCCTGTGGTTTCCCAACGCGCCTGGGCTTGAAGGTCTCCGCAGCCCTAAAAGAGAGTTTCGGTTCAATTCTATTTTTAAGACGTAAAACGTTAAAAAAAACAAAACCAAAAAATTATCAAAAAAAAAAAAAAAAAACCCCCCCCCCCAAAAAAAAAAACCCAAAAATAAATCTTAGCGAGTTTACTGCATCTTATGGACATCTTAAGTGTAAGGAAGTATAGGAAGATTCCCAGAGGGAAACTGTGAACGCTTCTGTTTTAGCAATGCTGTGAATGAGAGGTTTTATATGTTGGACTTCATTCTTTCTTTTCCTCGTTTTGTCTGTATATTCCAAAGAATATGGAATTTTTTTATTACTGGGGGTTTTTTGTTTTGGGTTTAGTTTTTTTGGTGTTTTTCGGTTTGGTTTTTTTTGTTGTTGTTGGTTTTTTTTTAGGATGCAGCTCATCCTGCTTTGCATCTAATTTGTTTTTATTTCTCTTGGCACCTTATAAGTTGCAAAAAAACCCCAAAAATATTTTTCTCTCTTTTTTTTTTTTTTTATTTTTTTGTTTTGTTTGAATCATGCTTGCTTCTTTCTTGCTTTGTCGACTGAAAGAATCAGCCCCTTTTTCAATGAGTTAATTTAACTTTTTATTTCTTGGATTTTTTATTTTTTTTTTTTAACACAACGGCTACAGCCTTGGGTCATTTTCAACTACTGTATTTCTTTGATGAGTTCATTGATATTTATGCTTGATATTTAGACTTTTCTTATTTGTTGATACTATTATTATTTAAATATGCCTATATTAAAAAAAAAAAAAAAGATATCAGCAATTGCCTTTTTTTCGTAGCAGCCAAAGTCAAATTTCTCACATTGAAAAAGGCTGGAATAACGACGGGCAAAAGTGACCTCCCAGTCCCCTAAAAATATTGTTTACAATTATCTCACCCTCCTTTTACTCAGTTCAGATCCTCAGAGGCATTGCGGTGCCCAGTTCCTGCTGGAAGGCACCAAAATCCCTGGGAATTTCTGTAGCTTTCCAAGTGGTGGAGTCATCTCTCCCTCCTCCTTTGTCACCAGTGGTGACCCTCAGGATCGGGAATCAGGATGCGGATACCTCCTAAGGCAAATTCAATATTCCCTAATTAAATGCCTGCCCACTGGAGGGTCAGGACGCAGGGAACGGCTCCCAGTGCCAGAGGGCAGGGCTGGATGGGAGATTGGGAATCAGGAATTGTTCCCTGGCAGGGTGCTGAGGCCCTGGAATTCCCAGAGCAGCTGTGGCTGCCCCTGGATCCCTGGCCAGGTTGGAGCACCCTGGGATAGTGGAAGCTGTCCCTGCCCATGGCCGTGTTGCTGGATGATCTTTAAGATCCCTTCCAACCCAGTCCATTCCCTGTGATTCCCAGGGCAAGGGGGGAATCCTGGCCCTGACTGCTGAGATTTGCTCCCAGGATTTCTGTGCAGCACAAAAGCCCCGTCCCAGTCTGCTGGCAAACAGATCCCTCCCTGGGCAGGGCTGTCAAGCTCACCTGGAAAGCTCCAGGAAAGCCAGGGCTGGACAATCCTTCCATTCCCACCTTCAGGGAGAAGAGGAGGGCCATTTAAAGTCGGTGTAGCCGAGCCTGTAGTAAATCTACAGGGCTTTTACCAGGAGCAGGTTCAGCACGGAGCCGTCACGGCCGCCCGTCGTCCCAGCACAAACATATCAGATGTCACTGTAAGGTTTTTTTTTTCTTTTTGGCACTATTTTATTGAGGGCTCGCTCTGAACGCAGCCGCTCTTGTACTACTCCTTGACTCCAGACTGCTGATGTTGACACGTGTGTGCGTCCCAAACGAGCTGATTGTTATTTAATGTACCTCTCTCGGAGCAGAGAAACAATTGCGGGTCAACTCGGAGAGTATTTGAAAGCAGGACTTCAGATCAGTGTTTGATGTTTTTAAAAAGAAAAAAAAAAAAAAAAAAGAAAAAAAAGAAAGTTGAAAGGATTCAAAATTAAAAAGATCCTTGGCTGCAGGCAGCAAAACAGCTGGACTTATTTAAAACCATTTGTTTTTCAAGTTTTCTCTTCTTTTGTTTTAATATATATATATATATATGTATGTGTGTGTGTGTATATATATATATATATATATATATATATATATATATGATTTTTGCTTCTTTGTTTCATTTGGATGCAGTAGCACTTTGGTATTGAAAAGAATCGAAGAATTTCCATTGTCAGTGAGGTTGTTTTTGTGCAGAAAATCAGGAGTGTTTCAAGAGATCTCAGCAAAAGCCCAGGATGTTTCTGTTAGAACACACGGCCTTGTGCTTTTCATTTAACGGAATACCCTGTATAATTTTCCAGAGTTTGCTCTGCAAAAGGACAGAAAACGTCCAAATTCTGTTAGAAATATATTTTGAAAGTCTGGAGACCCTGCTGAATACAGAAATACAGAGGCTCCGACTCTCACCTCTTCGGTACCCCCCAAAAAAGTCCCACATCACTGAGCAGTAGCTCTGCGGCAGAATCCACCCGGCGCACTCTGTGCAATTCAAACCCTGATTTATTACAGCTCTCAATTAAAATCATAATTGATTGCAGTTCTCGCATCTGCCTTGTGACTGGACCACCAACGTGCACAGAGCTGGGAGTGGAAACACAGCGAGGAGAGGAGCTTGGAGAAACCAGGAAGGGCCAGGTGACCCGGAGAGGGAATTTTAACCAAAGCATGGAGTGACAGGACAAGGAGGATGGTATTCAGATGGAGGAAGGCAGTGTTAGATGGGATATTTGGAATAAATTCATCCCTGTGAAATTTGTGAGGCCCTGGAATAGAATTCCCAGAGCAGCTGTGGCTGCCCCTGGATCCCTGGCAGTGCCCAAGGCCAGGTTGGACACTGGGGACAGCCTGGGGCAGTGGGAGGTCTCCCTGCCATGGCAGGGGTGGCACTGGATGGATTTTATGGTCCCTTCCAGCCCAAACCATTCCACGATTTGATGATTCCATGAGTTCAGCCCGGTGGGAGAAGTGAGGTTGGTGTGGTCACCAAGGTGAGGTCACCGTGGTCACCACATTGCCAGGCGTGTAGGACACCACAACCTCCTTTCTGTTCAGCCCTTTTAGCCCCCAAAATTGAAACCCACCCACCCTGGAAGCTAAAAAACATCAGGGATTCACAGGAACGGGGAGATGGCGACTCTCAGACCCTAAATCAAACATTTCTCATGTCTGTGCTTCTCCTCTGTCTCCACTCATCCTAAAAAAGTGAGGTTTAATTTGGCTCTACCCGGTGTGGACGGGATGAGGAAATGCAGAACTGGTCACCACCACGCTTCCCTGTGTCCTTAATGACACTTTTCTGGAATTTCCCAGTGTTTCCCATGTTTCCATTGCCAGCAACCAAATTTTGCAGCCCAAACCTCTCTGGTTATGTCCAGCACTGCAAAGGAAAGGAAGAGCCAAGCTCATTACCCCTGGCAATTAATCTGTTTAATCACTGCGGGTTTCAGTGTATTCACTCATCAGAAACCACAGTTCCCTCAAATATTTGGGTTTGTAGCCATCACTAAGGATGGCAAGGCTGTGAAAATGCTCTCATGTCTTTCCTCTTGTATTTTAAGAGCATTTAACAGGCAGGAAAAAAAAGGAAAAAAAAAAAAAAAAAAAAGAGATTTGGATAAAACATTTCCCCATTTCCCCCATCCCCATCTCTAAATTAGAGTGTATAAGTATCTACTTTTATATAGATATAATATTTATATTGTTTTGTCATCCCGGGAGCTGGATGGAATCAGAAAAACAGATTTCTTGTGCTTCTGCTCTGGAGCTGCAGCCAGCAGAGCGCTTTAGGTACTTCACCCTCCCAAAATCCAGCTCCTGGCTGTCCTTACTCTCAGCTTGGGTGTCCTTTCACAACTCCTTGTCCACGTCGAACATCTCCAAGGCAGATTTTGCCGGCTCTGAGGAGAAATATTTCCCTCTCCAGCACCATTTAAACTCATCTGAGAGTTTCTGCTTGCTCCCAGGGCATCGGAGAGGAGCTTTAATGCAGGGAGAAGAGGATGAGGAGAGCATCCCTGCTGTGAAGGGTTTGATTTGCACAATGCCGCCAAAATTCTCCGCCGGGAAGGAGAGAAATCCTCTCCTCCAAACAGCCCAGAGCCTTTGCCAAAACGTCCCAAACCTCCCGCGCTCTTGAAACATTCACTGCTGCTTCCTGGGTGACCTTTTCCACGGGTGTGTTTGAAATCCAGGGAGGAGTGGATCCGTTTTCTGTCCTCGGAGCAAAA
Organism: Tachycineta bicolor; assembly: GCA_025960845.1. Lineage (NCBI taxonomy): Eukaryota > Metazoa > Chordata > Aves > Passeriformes > Hirundinidae > Tachycineta > Tachycineta bicolor. The sequence goes on along the minus strand of JANEHK010000228.1, from coordinate 3,930 downwards.
CCCTGCCTTGTTTTCCTGCCTTGCACCGTTTTCCCCTGGGATTTTTTTGTTCACCTCGCTGGGTCAGTCCCGAGCACTCGGCGTTTTTCTCCTTGTCCTTCAAGGGTTGCATCCCCGGAGTTACTTGTATTTATGTCTGTAAATAGATTTCCAAAGCTTCCTAGCCGAAATATTTAGTGCTTGTAATTACTCTGCATTTTTCTCTGTTTTTTGTTGGTTTTTTTGTTTGTGTTTTTTTTTTTTTCCTGTGTTTTTAATGAACTTAACCTTTGTGTTTGCTGAAATACTGTAGTGAGACTTATTTCTTTTCCCAATTAGATATTTTTAGGCTTCGAGAGGAACTACGTTTTATTCACTTTTGTAAACAGTTATAGCATGGTCTCTTATCCAACATCCTTCACTTTTTTTTTTGTGGTAGGGGAGAAACAAACATGCAAAAAAAAAAAAAAATTTAAAAAAAAAAAAATTCTGTGGGTTATTTGTGGTATTTTGGGCTGGACAATTCCAGCTCTTTTTAAAACCAAAATTTCAGTGTGAGGTGGCGAGGCTGAGGAGGAGACACAGCCCCATCAGAGTGGCACCAAAGGGAATTCGTTCAGCATTTTCTGGCTGTGTTTACAAAACATTTTCCCTTTCACGCTGAACTCTTCCTGAAGGAGAAACCATCAAGTTGGGGATTTTTTTGGGGGGGTGGGGTTGATTACCAGGGATTTTTCTTCCTGGGGAGGGAGGGCAGGGGGTGGCTGCTGATTTTTGGAACCAGATAGGAAAAAAGAATGGAATAGATTTTTTTTTCCCCCCCCAACTCCAGGAATCTCTAGATGCCACCCCAGGGTAAATTCTTGCTGTCCACAGGGATGGCTGTGTCCAGCACCACAGGAGAATTCATTACAACTACCCAGAGCAGCTGGACTGCTGCAGTAGTTCTAATGAACACTTTTATTTTATTTTTTTCTTTTTTCTTTTTCTTTCTTTCTTTCTTTCTTTCTTTGTACCACAGTTTCCTCTGTAAATTCAATATCATAATTAGTGTGAATGACAAATAAAAATGTTTGACAAGTATGCAGGTGGGCCTGGTGCATTCTTTTAGCTGGGAGAAAAACAAAAAAACTCTCTCAGGGTAAAAAGGAACCATCAAGAAGAGGAGGGTGCTGACTGGGTGTTACTCACGACATCGAAAAAATAGGTTTCCATACTATTTTTTTTTTTTCAATTCTTTCCCTCTTTTTTTTTGTCAAATGGTGTTTTCCTGCTGTGGAGTAAGCTGGTGAAAGGCCCGAAATCCCACGGGACACCAAAGCAGGAGGGAAAATTTACAGTGAGGATGCCCAGAGAGGTTGTGGCTGCCCCTGGATCCCTGGCAGTGCCCAAGGCCAGGTTGGACATTGGGAATTGGAGCAGCCTGGGACAGTGGGAGGTGTCCCTGCCATGGCAGGGGTGGCACTGGGTGGGATTTAAGGTCCCTTCCAACCCAAACCGTTCCACGACTCCATGAAATGAGATTTTGCATCTACAGAAGTCCAATAATTGCATTTTATCCCTGGCTTCTCAATTAAATTTCAGTATTTCAGATTTGCCCACAGCTCTTACTTTTCTTCATATTTTCTTTCTTGGCTTGGATCCTTTTGGGTCGTCATGGTTTGAACCTTTCTTGAGGAGCACTGAAAGAAAAATATGTCACGTTACTCAAAAGATTTGGGGTGTTTTTGGGTTTTCTTTTTCTCTTTAAATAATAACGAAACAGGGGCATTAAAGAAATATTACAATGGGCGTACCAAGCTTTCAAAACGAGCAAAATATAAAGTTCATTTTGAAGGCCTCTGTATCCAGGCATCTGTAGATATAGATAAAATTCCTTCTAATATTTGCCCTGCAGAACATATTGCGTAATATTAATGAAGTTTTCAGAAATGTCCTTCTCCACAATAACTGGGGAATCGCAGAACGGCTGGAAGGAACCTAAAAAATCACCCAGTTCCAAGTGCCCTGCTGCGGGCAAGGAACCTTCCAGAACAGGCTGTTATATATTTTATATATAATTTATATTTTTTTTTTTTAATGTATATATTTTGTATGTACCAGGATTGGCTTCCAGCTGCTCCTCTCAGTGAAGTGAGGAACCGGCTACAAAGCAAACCATCAAGTTGCATTTTTTTCCCTTCTGACGGCTCTCAGGGTAACCCTCCATCCCGCAAACCCTAATCCCTGTTATCTGTTTAAAATCAAGGCCGAATCAGCGACTGAATCCCAGTCAGAGGCACAAATGTGGGGAGCCCCATCCCTGACGTGCTTTTTGCTTGTCCTGCTCAGCTTGGCCCCCTGACATTTCCTTCCAGCACGACCCTAAAACGTTGCGCTGGTGTTTTTGGGGGGACCCCCCTGCAGATTCCTCCCCTAACCCCGTGAAACCCAAGAGCCTTCCCCTGGAGGCGGATGCTGATGAGGCAGAGCACGCGATTATTTTGTCTCTGGTTTGGACGGGCAGGGAAGAGAAGCCACAAATAGCGATAGTCAAAACAAACCCAAAAATACGACACCCAAGGGCATCTCGGCAGAAATATTCGCTGTTGGGCTTTGAAGACTGGGCAGGGAACGGAGCAGGCTGCTGGATTTTGAGGATTGTGCAGAGAATGGAGCAGCAGAGCTGTGGTTGTGGAGAGGAAGGGAAGGTAGATCCATGGATCCCATTTGGAGCAGATCCGTGGATCCCACTTTGAGCAGTTCCATGGATCCCACTTTGGGTGGATCCCACTTTGAGCAGATCCATGGATTCCACTTTGAAGTGATCCATGGATCCCACTTTGAGCAGATCTGTGGATCCCACTTGGAGTGATCCCTGGATCCCACTTGGAGCAGATCCGTGGATCCCACTTTGGGTGGATCCCACTTTGGGCAGATCCCACTTTGAGCAGATCTGTGGATCCCACTTGGAGTGATCCCTGGATCCCACTTGGAGCAGTTCCATGGATCCCACTTTGGGTGGATCGCACTTGGAGCAGATCCATGGATCCCACTTGGAGTCATCCCTGGATCCCACTTGGAGCAGATCCATGGATCCCACTTGGAGCAGTTCCATGGATCCCACTTTGGGTGGATCTCACTTTGGGCAGATCCATGGATCCCACTTTGGGCAGATCTGTGGATCCCATTTGGAGTGGATCCCATTTGGAGCAGATCCATGGATCCTACTTTGAGCAGATCTGTGATTCCCACTTTGAGCAGATCCATGGATCGCACTTGGAGCAGATCCGTGGATCCCCCTTGGAGCAGATCCGTGGATCCCCCTTGGAGCAGATCCGTGGATCGCCCCGGCTGTCCTTGTGAGAAAGGCCGTGTCCTCCCTCCTCTCCAGGCAGCTGGCCTGAGGAGAATCCCTGCCATCCCCAAATTCCCCAGCTTCCAGAGCAGTGGCACCTGCCCCTCTCTGCCTTCCTCCCTGCCCAGGGCAGCTGGAAAAGAGGGAACAGAGCCCATGGGAACCAGGGCAGCACTCTGGGACCCCCAGGTGACCCCACCACACCAGTCTGGGCAGCTGGGAACGTCCGGCTCAACGCTCCCCGTGTGGCTGCTCCAGAGGGGGGAGGAGGAGGAGGAGGAGGAGGAGGAGGAGGAGGAGGAGGAGGAGGAGGAGGAGATGAAGGTGACGAAGACCGAGGCTGGAGGCTGCAGGTGGTGACAGGAGAGGCTGCCAAGGGTGAATGCAAAACGTTGTTTACTCCTTGTGGCACTTCACACCCAGCTTTTAACGAGCTGTAATTACAGAGGCCACTGTCTCCCGCCTTTGAGGGCTCATTAAGCACCATCAGCCCTCAAGGCACCTCGAGCTCCACACAGGTGTCCTGGAAAAACAACCCAGGTGTGAGGCCATCTCCACACAAATCTGCTGGATAAATAACCCAGGTGTGAGTCCAGCTCCACACAAATCTGCTG
>JANEHK010000227.1:42043-52263 GCA_025960845.1 Tachycineta bicolor | reverse complement strand
AGCTCTGCCAGCTGCCCTGAGCTCTCGGCAGCACCAAGGGCCTCTCCCCAGCACAGCCCAGCCGGCTCTGGCCCCACAGCTCTGCTCAGGGCAGGCTGCTCTGGGCAGGGGCCCCACGGCCTCAGCCCCTCGGAAGGGCACAGCAGCAGCTGCAGCTCAGACAGGACTCAGCCCCAGCCATGGGCAAGGTGCTGGGCCAAGGGAAAAGGAGGCTCCCTGTGTGCCCTGCTCCCCTCTCCCTGAGGTGCTGAGAGCTCTGCAGCCCCTGCTGCCATCCCATCTGCCCAGGCCAGCACAACAGCCCCGGCCTTGGGGCCCTCCAGAGCTGCTCCTGCTCCAGGCCCAGGGCCCACCCCAAAGCTGGGGCAGCCAGAAAGCTGTGCCCATTTCTGTTCATTCCTGCTCTGATGAGGGTGGATCCACAGCCTCTTGGAGGTTGCTGATGAATTTTACTACTCCAGGGACCTCTATCTTCTTGAACTCTTCAGTTACAGAGTTCATTGAGAAAAGCTCATAACATTTGTTGAAAAAAAACAAATAAGAAAATGTCTGGGAATGATTTTAAGTTTTCAGTTCTTCTGTGGTCAATTAGACAGATTTCAGAAGTTTATTCGAGTGAATGTTCTATATTGAAAACAATGCAGAGAGAACTGTTTTATCCTGTTTTCTTTTCCTTTTTATCAATTGATATCAGCAATGTTCAACTGATATTGACATCCAGCACCTTCTTCTGCAGTTTGAATGGATGTAAAAATCAAGACCCTTCATGGCTGACAATCAATCAGACTTTGTCCTCAACACCTCCCCACCAATACTCTCATCCAACCCTTGGCACTCCTATGGATCAGGGACAGTGTGGGCAGCAGGAACAGGGCAGTGATTCTTCCCCTGTGCTCAGCTCTGGTTGGGCAGCACCTCAAATGTTGTGTCCAGTTCTGAACCCCCCAGTTTAGGAAGGACATGGACTGGTGGGACCGTGTCCAGAGAAAGGCAACAAAGCTCGTGAGTGGTCTCTAACAGTAGTCCTGTGAGGAGCAGCTGAGGGAGCTGGGGTTGTTTATCCTGGAGAAGAGGAGGCTCAGGGGAGGCTTCATCACTCTCTACAACTCCCTGACAGGAGGGTGCAGCTAGATGGGGGTTGGGCTCTTCTCCCAGGGAACAGTGACAGGACAAGAGGACAGGGTCTTAAGCTGCAACAGGAGATGTTTAAGGTGGACATTAGGAAATATTCTTCCCAAAATGGTGACTGGGCATTGGAATGGGCTGCCTAGGGAGCTGGGTGGGTCATCGTCCCTGGAAATGTCTAAGGAAAGACTGGATGTGGCACTCAGTGCCGTGGTTTGGGTGACAAGGTGGTGTTGGGTCACAGGTTGGACTTGATGCACTCCAAGGTCTTTTCCAGCCTGGTGGATTCTCTGATGATGGTGACACTGCAGGGCCCTGGGGAAGCAAGGGGCCATTGTGACACTGCAGGGCCTGGTGGCACTAAGACGACCAGAGTGACACTGTGTATGACATAGCACCATAGAGCCACTGTGACAGTGTGGGGCTAAATGCAAGCAAGGAGCCCATGGTGACAGTCTGGGGCCTGGTGGAACCACAGAGGCCACTGTGACCTTGTGGAACCAAGGAGATCATTGCTGCGCTGCCAGATCTCATGGAACAAAGGATCCATTGTGACACCCCAGGGACTCGGGGGCCCAAGGCACCATTGTGACACTGTGGGGCCCAAGGATCCAAGGGACTTTGTGACACCAAGGGGTCCCACGGAACCAAAGGCACACTATGACACTGGGAGGCTTCATCGAATCATGGAGACCACTATGACAGTCTAGGGACACAAGGAACCGTGGTGACACTAAGTTGGCTGGGAGTGTTGATCTGCTGGAGGCTAGGATAGCTCTGCACAGGTCCCAGGACAGGCTGGATCCAGGAGGCCAAATCCAACAATGTGAGGTTTAACAAGTCCAGGTACTGATTCCTGCACTTTGGCCACAACAACCCCTGAAGTGGTGCAGGCTAGAGACAGAGTGGCTGGATATCAATTAGGAAAAAAGGGACCTGTGAGGACTGATGGACAGCAGGCTGGACATGAGCCAGCAGTGTGCCCAGGTGGCCAAGAAGGCAAATGGCACCAGGCCTGGAGCAGGCACAGTGTGGCCAGCAGGAGCAGGGCAGTGATTCTTCCCCTGTGCTCGGCACTGGTTGGGCAGCACCTCGAGTGCTGTGTCCTGTTCTGGGCGCCTCAGCTTAGGAAGGACATGGAGGGGCTGGAGCGTCTCCAGAGAGGGGCAAAAAGGCTGGTGAGGGGTCTGGAACACAAGTCCTGTGAAGAGTGGTTGAGGGAGCTGGGGATGTTTATTCTGGAGAAGAGGAGGCTCAGGGGAGACAAGGCAGTGTCAGGGCACAGGATGGACTTGATGATGCCCAAGGTGTTCTCCAACCTTGCGGATTCTGTGATTCTCTGAAACCACCCCTGCAGCAGTTGCAGGATGAGCCCTGGGCCTCCTCTTCAGAAGGTCCAGCAGCCCAGGTGCTTCAGCTTTTCCTCACAGCCCCAAAGCCCATCCTGTCTGTCCTGCAGAGCCTCTGCAGCTCCTCCTCCTTGCCCAGAACAGGGAGCCCCACAGCCAGACACAGCAGCCCAGATGTGCCCCCCTGAGCTGTGGTGCCTCTGGCAAGGGAGCAGCACGAGGCACTGCAGGAGCCTGCAGACAATTCCTGAAGCACTTGGAGGATGATCCTGCTCCCCAAGGGATGTTCCCATGGTGCCAGGAACTCAGGAACTGAAATGGGGAGTGGGGCCAGAGGGCCAGAGAGGATAGGATAACCAGGCATGGGCTGTTTGCAGGGGAGGGAAAAGAGTTGGGCAATAGTAAGAAATTTGTAGCAGGAAGGGGAAAGAAAGTCTAGGTTAAAGCAAAGGAAATGCTGAGGACAGTTTGGGGGTGGCTGCCAGGCAGCCCTGGCTCTGAGCAACAACATCTAAAGTAGCACAGGAAATTCACAGCTCATGGGAACAAACTTTCTGGATGACTTCAGAGGCCACCACAAACCTGAGTGGTTTCCCTGCTGTCCCCCAGCCCTTCCTGGCCCCAGGGGCTGATGGCATTTGTGCTCACTCAGGTTCATCTCCCCACACCAACACCATGGGGGTGCTCACACCTGCTCTGGGCAGTGCAAACAGGGGCTCCTGAGCCAGTGCTGCCGTGTCTGTGCCGGCAAGGATGCGGCACCTGTGTGAGCTGGGGGAGAGGCCAGGGCTGCAGAGAGGGGATGTTGCTGGCAGGTGCATGAGGATGCTCTGGGATGCTGCCCTGGGGTGTCCAGCACAGTGGGGATGGATCAGCCCCTGCTCTGCTGCTCCTTCCCATCTCCCCAGGGACCTTGCAGAGCCCCAGCCATGCTGTTTGCCCCCAGCCTGCCCATGGCCACCCTGGGGCGGCTCACGGGGCTTTTCTCTGCTGAGCATTGGCCTGGGCGTGTTCTGGAGAGAGCCTGGGCAAGGAGCCTGGAGCCCCCAGGCCCTGCCCTGAGGCGTCAGCGCTGCCCCAGCAGTGCCCATGGCCTGTCCCTGCTGCAGCCCCGGCACTGCCACCCCCAGCACTGTGCCCGGCCCCGAGAGCACTCAGGCCCTACAGCAACACCAGGGCCAGGAGGGCAGCGGGGCAGGGGCACGGGAGCAGCACTGGCAACACCAAGTGCTGCTGCTCCTGGGCACAGCTGCTGTGCCAGCACTGATCTGCCCCAGCTCTGCACACAGACATTGCTGCTGCAGCTGCAGAGAAGGGAACAAAAGGGGCATCTCTGCAGAAAACTTGCCTGGGAGATCCTTGAGTTCCTTTAAAGCCATCAGGAGTGCAGCCTCTCATTGACACAGTCTGTGGCCACAGGGAAGGTATAGAGAAACAAAATGAGAAATCGCACAAACAGTGACATGTTTTTTTGGAGAAGATTAATTAAGAAAAAGAAAGAAAAAGATCCTCCAAACTGAAACAAACAAGAAGTATCAAATAAAACTTTTATTAAAAGTGATTTGTAGAAATTTGCCAACACTTTAATGTTCCTGACACAGTTCAGTCATCAGTCTCCACACTGCAGCCTTGAGCTCCAGGTTCCTCAGGCTGTAGATGAGGGGGTTCAGGGCTGGAGGCACCACTGAGTACAGAACTGACAATGCCAGATCCAGGGATGAGGAGGAGATGGAGGGGGGCTTCAGGTAGTTAAACACGGCAGTGCTGAGGAACAAGGAGACCACAGCCAGGTGAGGGAGGCAGGTGGAAAAGGCTTTGTGCCGTCCCTGCTCAGAGGGGATCCTCAGCACAGCCCTGAAGATCTGCACATAGGAGAAAACAATGAACACAAAACAACCGAGTCCTAAAGAGGCACTAACTGCAATGAGCCCAAGTTCCCTGAGATAGGATTTGGAACAGGAGAGTTTGAGGATGTGTGGAATTTCACAGAAGAACTGGCCCAGGTCATTGCCATGGCACAGGGGGAGGGAAAATGTATTGGCCATGTGCATGAGAGCATTGAGAAAGCCACTGGCCCAGGCAGCTGCTGCCATGTGGGCACAAGCTCTGCTGCCCAGGAGGGTCCCGTAGTGCAGGGGTTTGCAGATGGACACGTAGCGGTCATAGCTCATGGTGGTCAGGAGGGAAAACTCTGCTGACATGAAGAACAGAAAGAAAAAGAGCTGTGCAGCACATCCTGTGTAGGAGATGGTCCTGGTGTCCCAGAGGGAATTGTGCATGGCTTTGGGGACAGTGGTGAGGATGGAGCCCAGGTCGGTGAGGGCCAGGTTGAGCAGGAAGAAGAACATGGGCGTGTGCAGGAGGTGGCCGGAGGCTACGGCGCTGATGATGAGGCCGTTGGCCAGGAGGGCAGCCAGGGAGATGCCCAGGAAGAGGCAGAAGTGCAGGAGCTGCAGCTGCCGCGTGTCTGCCAATGGCAGCAGGAGGAAGTGGCTGATGGAGCTGCTGTTGGACATGTGCTGTGAATGGACATGGAGATCTGTAAAAAAAATAATCATGGAATAGTTTGGTTTGGAGAGGAATTTCGATATCCCATCACAGCTTGGTGGCACTTTCCCCCCACTGCCTTCCCAGGACTCTGCTGCCTGAAGCTGTCCCTGCCTGCAGCTGCTTCCCTGTGCCCAGGGCTGGGCCCTGCCAGTGCTGCCAGAGCCCAGCCCAGCCCTGGGGGCTCAGCTCTGCCCTGCAGAGCCCTCCCAGCTCAGGCACTGCCCAGGGGCAGCTCTGGCTCTGCAGGCTCTGATGGCAACATCAGAGCAACACTGAGGAGGCTGAAAAGCAACCTTGATGCTGCCTGCAAGGGAAATTGTGCTGATTTCTGTCACTGCCTGGTTTTTAAGATCTGAGAGAAAATTGTTTTATTTTTCACAACCTGAACTGAGTGATGAATATCTATGTGCAATTTCCCATCCAGGCAACCTAGAGCAGTAGATTAATAAAGCAGGATTTTCTCTTTTATGCTCCCCCTGCCTTGCTGTGCTCCATGTATAAACTCCTTGGAAATGTTCTGGAGTTAAATGTCATGCTGGAGCAGTTCTGAACAATGCAGCATCCGCACCACACAAGGAGAACACTTCCACTCCTTACCAGCTGTCTCCTTCCACCCAGATCTTGTCCCCCAGTGCTGGGAGCAGCTCCCAGGGCTGGCTGAGAGCTGTCCCTAGCAGGCAGCAGAGTCCCTGCCCCAGCACAGCGCCCTGGGCTGCAGCACCCTGCTCTGCAGGACAGCCCTGGGCACCCCTGGCTGCTCTGCACAAGAGATAATCAGAGAATGTACTCACAGAGTCTGCAGGTATTGGGATGTTGCAGCTTTAGGAGATCCCTGCAGGAGCTGCAGCTGCCTTGTCCTGCAGCCAGAGGTTCCTGTGTCAAGGGCTGGGAGTGATTCTCCCGCAGTCACTTCTCAGCTCCTTCCCAGCCCTGAGTGATTGAAGCTCTCTGTGCCTGTGTGCTGTGCCCGGGGTGGCTGCAGGCAGTGCCCCAGCCCTGCTGGGCTGTGCTCAGGAGCTGCTCTTGGGCAGAGCTGTCTCTCTGCAGCGCTGCCCTTGCCAGGAGCTTCCTCTGTGCCAGGAGCCCAGCCCAGCTCAGCAGCACAGACACAGCACAAGGACTTTAATGACCCTCTTGGGGCTTTGTGCTGAGGCACTGAACATCAGTCCCTGAGAGAGAGCTGAAGAAACCTCTCAAGAATTCCAAGTTAGAATCCAACTCCAAAGTTTCTTGAAGTTTTAATGGGTCCCACTGAGGGACAGGACAGAGAAAGTGTCCCCAGGCCCCAGCCAGAGCAGAGAACTGGAGGCAGTGATGACAGGTGGGGACAAAGAGAAGCCAAGTCCTGGTGTCCTGGGGCACAGCAGCCTCTGTGCCACCAAGGGCTGTGAGGAGACACCTTGTCCTGAGGCCCTGGGGCCTCCTGGCACAGCCCCAACAAGGCTGGGCACTGTCAGCCCCTTGTCCTGCCCTCAGCATCCCCCTCACATGCCAGTGGCCTCAAGGATGTGCTGGAAGGAGTCCCTGGGGAGCCTTGGTCAGCAACGGCCCTGGGGGGCTCCTGAATGCTGCTCCTGGCAGCATTCAAAGGATTTTGGGGTTTGGTTTTGCTTTTTCCTGGGATTCTCTGAGAGGTTTGTGCAATCATGGCTTCCAATTATCTGCTCTAATTAGTCCCTTGAGAGGCTTTGTCAGGAACAACACTCAGTTGGGCTCATTCATGCTTCAAGGTACTTCAGTTGTTTTAATGTACTTGGTGTTTCCCTTTTAAAATTGTTATCATGGCCTCAGTTATCTACTTTAATTAGTCCCTTGGGATTCTTAGACAGTAAAATAATCAGTGGGGCTCATTAATACTTCAGGATGCTCAGAATTTATTAAGGAACTTCTTTTTGACACTGAGTCTGAGAGGTTTGTGCAATCATGCCTTCCAATTTTCTGCTTTAATTACTCCCTAGAGATTCTTAGCCAGTTACCACACTCAGTGGGGATCATTAATGCCTCAAGGTACTCTGGGGTAATTTAAGTACTTCGTGGAGGCACCAAGTCTCTGAGAGGTTTTTGTGCAATTCTGGCCTCCAATTATCTGCTCTAATGAGTCCCTTGAGAGCTTTGCACTGAGACTCAGTGACGTTCATTAATACTTTGGGATACTCAAGGTGTTTAAGGTACTTTGGAATTTCCTTCCCACACTGAATCTCTGAGAGGTTTTTGTGCAATTCTGGCCTCCAGTTCTCTCCTTAATGAACTCCATGAGGAGCCTGTGTTGGGAATGGACCTCTGTGGGACCCATTGAGGCATTGAGACACTTTGGGTTTTTCTTCTGACTTTCACTCTTGGAAAGGTTTGTGCAATCACCTTTAAGGCCCTGAGGTTCTAGGGTTTAACACCAAATCCACCAGGGGGCTCATCAGGACCAAGCAAGTCCTGACAAACCATGGCTCTGCCTTGAATTCCCTCTGGTATGGTGCCATTCAATTGGAAGTTTTCCTGCTGCAGTTATGGAGAAATATTTCAAGGAGCTTCTAAGAAATATGTATTACTACTTTCAGGTGCATATTTCATTACTGTTCTCATTACACAAGAGGTGGTTGCAGCATTCTGTGGTTGATACTGAACCAGGGTCTCCCAAGGAGGTCTGGCCTGCTCAGAGAAGCTGTGCCTTGAGGTGTGACCCGGTGTGGACAACCTTGCTCGACATCACCCAGCCCCATCCAATCTCTCCTCACTCACCTGGGACCTGCTTTCCTTGGAGACCTGGCTGCACACAACCAAAGAAGGCTTTTTTTCTTTTATTTTTGAAGCAATCTAAAACTCCTGAGTTTCCCCAGTGAAAACAGAAACCCTCCTCAAGTGTGTGCCAAGCCCAAGGTGCCACCAAGAGCACTGCAGCCCTGCCCTGGGCCAGGAGTGAGGGTGGATCATCATCCCAACCTGCCCTGGGCCATTGCAAGGGGCTGTGGCCATGGACACTGCACTGACCCCACTGCACCAGCCCCTTGCTCAGGGCTGGTGTCACTGCCCAGAGCCAGAGGGGATCCCTTGTTGGGGGCTTGTGCCACGGCCACCTGCCCTGTGCCACGCTGGCTGCTCAGGTGCCGCAGAACCAGCAGCAAACACCACTGCCAGGGCCAAAGGCCAGCTCAGCCAGACAGAAAGGGGCAGTGCTGGGCACTGCTTCTATGGCAGCCCTCACTGGGACACCACACCTGGGTCACCTGTTTTTTTCGTTTAGGGTAAATTTGGGATAAAACTTTTGAATGGGGAGCAAATTTAAATGGCCCTTCCCCCCAACCGGTCTGGTAAAGAACTTTCTCAGAAAAAAAGGAAAAAAAATATTTCATTTAACAAATAAAGTGCATGTAAGTATAAAGAATGAATACTATGAAGCCATAAAACATTTTGTTCTGGAGTGAGATGGTAAATTGACAAAGTTCATGCTATGGATTCAGCTTGGCTTTTTTTTTAGTTTTTTTATTAGTTTAAGCTTTTCTCGTGCTGTTGGAAAATGCCAAGGTCCAGGCCCTGGTGGGCTGCAGGTATAAGCTTTTAGCGGGGGTTTTTTTTGTTTGTTTGTTTTTTAGTTTAATGTAGGTTTAAATAGTTCTAAGGAAAAAAGGGAAAGAATAGTTTAGGGAATTTTCCCATTTTAGTTAGCTGAAACTAACTAGAAGCAAAAATATTTTTGTTTTGCAGGTTTTTTTAAGCTTTTGTTTAACACCTTATGTTGAGAAGAATGTGTAGGAGTTAGGTCATTTTTTTAAAATAAACTTTGCATTTTTCTTTGTTCTTAGAACTAGTTTTAAATCACAGAACTTTATATACAGCACGAACAGAACAGAACAGACAATTGGGGATACATGCATTATAAAGTTACTTTAGGATATTTTACTCTTTATCCCCATATTGTTGACTTACTAAAACTAATATATATATTCTAGCTCTGCACACACATACACTACACATACATATATCTATATAAAAACAATATACAATATACAGCTATATAAAGTCAATGGCAGTGACATTCAGTACACAGTGATCATTACACAAAGTTCTTAACAATCAGATCTCCTTGAAGTACACATTGTGTGGGTTTATCTTTTTGCGTTACTTACTATGTGTAACTTGGTCCTTGAGTAAAGACAATCCCACGGATGGGTTTGTCTGTACTTGAAGGAGAATTCATTTAAGGTGTCTTTCTTAACCAACTCCTTACATGTACTACTGGGACTTTATCTCCTGTATGTAGGGGCTTAGACTGGGTAGGGCTTGCTCTGCTGGTGGAACTTTGGGTGTTAACTAACTAGGTGGTTTTTGTTAGATGCTGTTTTTATTTTTGAAAGGTTTCTTACTTAGTGTTTTTAGGTGGTTTCTAACAGTCTATTGTCACCGAGACACACAAAGCAATCACGCGCAGACAGAATTCATTCGCAAGCAGAGGTTCTTCCAGCTTCTCCTCAGAGAGCGGAGAGAGAAGGAAGACCCTCTTTGTTTATTCTTTACTTTTTATACATTTGTGGATCTGGCAGAAGATTGGCTTTTTGGGTTTCCACCCCTCATCCTCAGTGGCCAGACCCAGAGTCAGTTACAGTTGTTTTTCAGGTTAGAAATATGCAAACAAAGGACAGAGAATGAAAAACAAAGGATTTGTTTATGTTACATCTATGGGAAAGGTAGAAAACTACTCCTAATATTGTACAGTAACCAAAAGATCTGACTCCATTATGAATTTCAAGAAGACTAATAAGAAAGCTCAGAAAAACCAGGGTAACAGTCTATTGTATTTTTTTACTTTTTTTGAAGTTGGTGTATGGTAGGAGATATGGTACACTTACTTAATGCTATATTCTTTCATTTAGTTGTTGATGAGGCTGTTTTTGAAATGAGTTCTATTGTTTGATTTATTTTTTTAGGAACACTATGTCTTTAACGAACTTGGTTTTTTTAGGTTTAGAATGGTGTTATGAGTTGTAGCATGAGGTACAGGGTAGGTTTTTAGTTACTTTGTGGTGGCTTTTATTATTGTGAGTATGTAGTTCTTCCTTTGGTGTGTTTGGGATAGTGTAATATAATTAATTTGCTAGGTAATTCTATATTTGTATTTGGATTATTGCTTGCTATATTATAGGTGTGGGTTGTTTTTTTTGTTTTGTTTTGTTTTTGTGTGGGTTTGGTTTTTTTGGGGGGGGGGGG
>JANEHK010000227.1:22769-41943 GCA_025960845.1 Tachycineta bicolor | reverse complement strand
TTTTTTTTTTTTTTTTGTTGTTGTTGTTTTTTTTTTATTGCTTGATTGTAGTAAACATTTATTGGGGGTTAAGTTTTCCTGTGGAATTTTTCCCCCCATAAGTTGCGAGGAGACTAAATATTGATAGTTAAAGTGTGCTTGACCCAGACAAAAGGGAGCTGATCACTTAGTTTAGGGGGAAGGAAAAGCTCCCGGGAGCTGAGGGTGGGGGGGGTTGGATATTTTTTCAGCTCTCGGTTTTCCGGGAGGAGAACGGTCGAGCGACTGGTGGCTGCATTGGATTCCACAGTTAACAGAGGGGTTCAGTCCTGAGAATTTCTATCATTTGTTGGAGCGCCCAGGAATTTAGAGGTTTTTTTCGCCTGCCCTGCTGGATTTTGGGTCAGCCCGGATCCAGCCGCTGCGGGTTCTCCAGCACTGCCCACTTTGCCTGCCAGGCCACCCCCTGCCTGCCGAGGACAATCCACCGCTTCCAGCCATCAGCTCCGGAGTTTCCACCGTTTGCCCTTGGGGTTCTTGGTTCTGTTTTACTATTACTATAATTGCTGTTGTTGTTTGTCTGTCCTGTTATAGTTACTAGTAAAGGACTGTTTTTCCTTTCCCCATAACTCTGACTGAAAAGGTTTTTTTTAATCTTCCAAATTATAATACCAGGGAGGGAAGGATTTGAATTCCCCATTCCTAGAGAGGCCTGCCTCTCCTTAGCAGACACCTGTCTTTTAAAACCAAGACAGAGTTTGGCGCCCAAATCGTGGGGCATGAGGGCATTGAGGGAAAAAGGAATAACAGTTCTTAAGTGCCTAGATTGTTGTGTACTGGATATCATGTGGTCTGGCTTAACCTGGTGGCATATGGTGGTGGCTGTATTCCTCCCATTTGTAGGCCCTTTTCTAAACAGCCCTGTAGCCCTGTAACTAAGGTTACTGTGGCTGTCATCCAGTTTGCTATATGGGTTAACGAAGTGAGGAAATTGTGGATTTTTAATTTCCTCTGGAAGGCAGGCACATGGATTCAGGGCTATCATACACTAACTGTGTGTTTCTGGGGTTACTTTAACAACGGTACCTACTGCGAAGAAATGGCACTGGGGGAAATTTTTTCACAACCCTTCACCCAGCTCTTTGGGCCTACCCCACCAGTCTTTGAAGGGTTCAAATCTCTGAATGTTAATGCCATCATACAGTGGCTGGTGTTGCTGATATGCCTGTTCTGTTTAGCATTTAGAGATAAGGGGAGACTGACCTGGATAACCACCCTGATACCGACCCTAGAGAATAAGGATACTGCCCCACAGCCTGAGCCCGTCCCACAGCCTGAAGCCATCCCACAGTCTGACACTGTCTCACAGCCTGACACTGCCCCACAGCCTGCCTCAGGAATAAACCACCCAGATTGGGTGAAGGAGATCCGTGAGATGGGCCAGATGCTGAGGGAGTACCTTTCCCCTGTAGTAGCCTCATTAGCCCCAGCTGCTGGGAAACTCTCCCCCTGCCACAACAAAGGAGAGTCTGATGGTGCAGCAGCGGAACCCACAGACGTCACAACCGTCCAGGTTCCAGCTGAACCACAGGGGCAGCCACAGCCAGCAGAAGTGGCCCCTGTGGAAACAAAGAAGTATAAGATGAAATCAGAGCACCCAGGCAACAAGGATAAGAAAGGAGGGCCCTCACAACCCACAGGGGAGTCAGAGGTTGAGATCATCACTGAGTCCCTGACATATGAAAGTCTCCGTAATCTGCAAAAAGATCTTGCACGACGGGGACGTGAGGCTTATACAGCCTGGTTAGTTTGGGTCTGGGACCTTATAGGTAGAGGCGTGCAACTAGATAGTAGTGAGGCAAGGAATTTGGGACCCTTGACCCAGGACTCAGGTGTGAATCAGGTATTCGTAAGGGAGCCAGGGCCCCTTTCCCTTTGGGAGCGGCTTTTAATGAGTGTAAGGGAGAGGTTTGTCCACAGAGACAGAATGCAGGAGCACCATTATAGAATGCACTGGAAGACCCTTGAGGAAGGGATCCAACAGCTGAGAGAAGTGGTGGTATTGGAGGTACTCTTTGGGAGGGGTGGACAGCATGATAATGACCCCAACAAAGTCAGGTGCACAGGGCAAATGCTGTGGAATCTGGCAACTCTAGGACCATCTCAATACGCCACATTCATTGCAACAATTCATCCTGATAACAACCGAGAGACAGTGGGCTCTGTAGCCAACAAGCTTAGAAATTATGAGAGCATGATCAGTGGCCCAATGCAGGCTCAGGTCTCTGCTATGGCTAAGGAACTCAGGGAGAAGATGGAGGAGGTGACAGAGGAGATAAGGGAGGTGAGGGAGGAGATGAGGAGGAACAGTTCCCATGTGGCACCGGTGCGAGTTACAGGCCCCAGAGTCAGAGCTCAACGGCCCCCAGCTAGAGAGAGAGGGTACACCCCATGAGCTGACCTGTGGTTCTTTCTGAGTGACCATGGGGAGGACATGGGAAGGTGGCATGGGAAACCCACTTCTGCCCTGGCAGCACGGGTGCATGAGCTCAAGGAGAGAAACACTAACCGAGGGGGTTCCACTAAGATGAAGGTAGCCTCAACATCGCACGACCAAGCTGCCAGGTATTATAGAAGTGAGGATATGTCAGATCCCTGTGAAGGAACCTCTACCATGCATGCCCAGGAAGGGAATAATGACCGGTGCTAGAGGGGCCCTGCCTCTAGCCAGGGAGAGGCACGGGAAAACTGGGTCTATTGGGATGGTGTGGATCCGATGGCCTGGCACATCAGAGCCACAGAAATATGAAGCTTTAGTTGATACTGGTTCGCAGTGTACACTGATACCATTGGAATATGTGGGGACAGAATCTATTTCCATTGCTGGGGTTGCAGGGGGATCACAGGAATTAACTCTGTTGGAAGCCGAGGTGAGCCTGACCGGGAAGGAGTGGCAGAAACATCCAATTGTGACTGGCTCAGGGGCCCCGCATATTTTAGGCAAAGACTTCCTCCGGAATGGTTATTACAAAGACTCTAAAGGACTCAGGTGGGCTTTAGGAATAGCAGCTGTGGAGGCAGAGGGCATTAAGAAATTGAATAGCTTGCCTGGACTGTCAAAGAACCCATCTGCAGTAGGACTTCTAAAGGTAGAAGAGCAATGAGTTCCAGTTGCCACCTCGACGGTGCACCGCCGACAGTATCGGACAAATCGAGATGCTGTGATCCCCATCCAAAAGATGATCCGTCAGCTGGAGACCCAAGGGGTGGTCAGCAAAACCCACTCACCCTTCAACAGCCCCATCTGGCCTGTGCGCAAGTCTGATGGAGAATGGAGATTGACTGTGGACTACCGTGCCTTGAACGAAGTGACTCCACCATTGAGCGCTGCTGTGCCGGACATGCTGGAACTCCAGTACGAGCTGGAGTCCAAGGCAGCAAAATAGTACGCCACAACTGACATTGCTAACGCATTTTTCTCCATTCCTCTCGCTGCAGAATGCAGGCCTCAGTTTGCTTTCACCTGAAGGGGTGTGCAGTACACCTTGAACCGACTGCCCCAGGGGTGGAAACACAGCCCCACCATCTGCCATGGACTGATCCAAGCTGCACTGGAAAAGGGTGAGGCTCCGGAGCACCTACAGTATATCAATGACATCATTGTGTGGGGGAACACGGCAATGGAAGTGTTTGAGAAAGGAGAGAAGATCATCCAAATTCTCCTGAAAGCTGGTTTTGCCATCAAGCAGAGCAAGGTCAAGGGACCTGCCCGAGAGATCCAGTTCCTGGGAGTAAAGTGGCAAGATGGACGGTGGCAGATTCCCACTGAGGTTATCAATAAGATCACCGCAATATCTCCATCGACCAGCAAGAAGGAAACACAAGCTTTCCTAGGCGCCATAGGTTTCTGGAGAATGCACATTCCTGAGTACAGCCAGATTGTGAGCCCTCTCTACCTGGTCACCCGCAAGAAGAATGATTTCCACTGGGGCCCTGAACAGCAACAAGCCTTTGCCCAGATCAAGCAGGAGATCGCTCATGCGGTAGCCCTTGGCCCAGTCAGGACGGGACCAGAGGTGAAGAACGTGCTCTACTCTGCAGCCGGGAACAATGGCCTGTCCTGGAGCCTTTGGCAGAAGGTGCCTGGGGAGACTCGGGGCCGACCACTGGGATTCTGGAGCCGAAGCTACAGAGGGTCCGAAGCCAACTACACTCCAACAGAGAAGGAAATCTTGGCCGCCTGTGAAGGAGTTCAATCTGCCTCAGAGGTGATTGGCACAGAAGCACAACTCCTGCTGGCACCTCGACTACCGGTGCTGGGGTGGATGTTTAAAGGAAAGGTTCCCTCCATCCATCACGCCACCGACGCTGCGTGGAGCAAATGGATTGCCCTCATCACTCAGCACACCTTTATTGGAAACCCGAATCGCCCTGGGATTTGGGAGATAATTACAAATTGTCCAGAAGGTGAAAACTTTGGTCTCATGGATGAAAAGGAGCAGGAACAAGTGACACGTGCTGAAGAAGCTCCACCATACAACCAACGGCCAGCAGAAGAAACATGCTATGCTCTTTTCACTGACCGCTCCTGCCGCATCGTTGGGATGAAACGAAAGTGGAAAGCAGCCGTATGGAGCCCCACACGACAGATTGCACAAGCCACTGAAGGAGAAGGTGGGTCAAGCCAACTCGCTGAGCTCAAAGCTGTTCAATTGGCCCTGGACATTGCTGAAAGAGAGAAGTGGCCAAAGCTCTGCCTCTACACTGATTCGTGGATGGTGGCCAATGCTCTGTGGGGTTGGCTGGACAGGTGGAAAAAGGCCAATTGGCAGCGTAGGGGAAAATCAGTCTGGGCTGTTGATGAGTGGAAAGACATTGCCACTCGGGTAGAGAAGCTACTTGTCAAAGTCCGTCATGTAGATGCCCATGTCCCCAAAAGTCGGGCTAATGAGGAACACCAAAACAACAAGCAGGTAGATCAAGCTGCAAAGATAGAGGTGTCAAAGATAGACTTAGATTGGTAACACAAGGGAGAGTTGTTTTTAGCTCAATGGGCCCATGATGCCTCAGGTCATCAGGGCAGAGATGCCACCTATAAGTGGGCCCGAGACGGAGGGGTGGATCTAACCACGGACAGTATTTCTCAGGTTATCCATGACTGTGAGACGTGTGCTGCCATCAAGCAGGCCAAGCGGGTGAAGCCCCTATGGTATGGCGGGAGATGGTCCAAGTATAAGTACGGGGAAGCCTGGCAGATTGATTATATTACACTGCCCCAGACACATCAAGGTAAGCACTATGTACTTAAAATGATAGAGGCCACCACTGGATGGCTGGAGACCTACCCTGTGCCTCACACTACTGCCCGTAACACCATCCTGGGCCTTGAAAAGCAAGTTCTTTAGAGGCATGGTACCCCTGAGAGGATTGAGTCAGACAATAGAACTCATTTCAAGAGCAGCCTCATCAACAACTGGGCTAGGGAACATGGCATTGAGTGGGTGTACCATATCCCCTATCATGCACCAGCTTCAGGGAAGGTGGAATGATACAATGGACTGCTAAAAACCACCCTGAAGCACTGGGTGGGGGATCATTCAAAAACTGGGACCAGAATCTAGCAAAGGCCACCTGGTTAGTTAACACCCGAGGTTCCACCAACCGAGCAGGCCCTGCCCAATCTGAGCCCCTACATACAGTAGATGGAGAGAAAGTCCCAGTAGTACATGTAAGAGGTTTGTTAGGGAAGACAGTTTGGATCAATCCTGCTTCAAGCACAGACAAACCTATCCATGGGATTGTCTTTGCTAAGGGTCCAGGCTGCACATGGTGGGTAATGCAGAAAGATGGAACCACACGATGTGTACTGCAGGGAGATTTGATTGTTGGGTGAGAACCGTGTGTAATTATCGTTGTGTGCTGAATGGTACTGCCACTGTATGTAGCTGTATATCGCATATTGTTTTTATATAGATATAACTGTGTGTAGAGCTAGAGTATATATATTAGTTTTGGTAAATTGATGATATGGGGATAAGGGGTAGAATGTCCTAGGGTAACTTTATGATGCTTGTATCCCCAGTCATCTGCTCTGTTTGTGTTTTATATTGAGTTCTGTGCCTTTAAGACTGGCTTTAAGAGCAAGAAGAAGCACAGGGTTTATTTTGAGAAAACTGCCTGACTCCTACACATTCTTCTGCGGACGCTGTGTTCGGAGGACCCTTGGAGAGACTGCAGGACAGAGATCTTTTTGCTTTTAGTTAGTTTCAGCTAGCTAGGGCAGAGAAGTTCCCTGGACTGGTTTTTTTTTTCCTTTTTCTTGGAACTGTTTAAACCTGCTCTGGACTGAAAACCCAGGGGATCACAGGGGGCTGCACCTGTGGCCCACTGGGGCCTGGACCTTGGCATTTTCCAGCAGCGCGGGAGGGACTGGGGCTGAGGAGAGACTGAGAGAGAGCCAAGCTCCACCCACGGCAAGGACTTTCTCAATTTCCTATCTCACTCCAGAAGGAGAGGTTTTATTGTTTCATATTATTCATTCTTTATACTTGTATGCACTTTGTTAAGTAAAATAGTTTTTTTCCACTTTTCTCCAAAGAAGTTTTTTTACCGGACCGGTTCGAGGGAGGGGCCATTTGGGTTTGCTTGCCAGAGGGATCCTACTCAGGGGTTTTCTCCCAAATTTGTCCCTAAACCAGGACAGAGTGATTGAGACCAAATGGACGGAGATGAAATGAGGCACAATGAAAAGGACCAAAACTTGCCAAAAGAACTCCAATTCAAATGCTGCAATCAGGCAAGAAGTGGAAATAAAGGAAGGAGAGAAAATGAAATTGAGGAAATATAAGTTTAAAATGAAAAAGTAAAAAATGTTTAAAGCATGTGAAAAGCAAAAAGTGAATGGGATGACAAGAAGTGCAGGGAAAGGGATTGAAGCTTGCCCAATTAATCTTCCATGAAACCTTGAAAACAGGGAACAAAGTCTAACAAATGCTCAGGGAAAGGAGATACTGTGAGAAACAGTGGGAATGAAAACAACCGAGATAATGTGGAACTGGATTGATTGAGACCAAATAGACAAAGATGAAATGAAAGTTACTGAAAAGGGCCAACACGTGCCAAACGTACTCCAACTCAAATTCTGCAATTAGTCAAGAAATGGAAATAAATGATGGAGAGGAAAAAATCTAAAAAATTGAAAATTTAAAATGAAAAAGAGAGAACTTTGAAAGCATGTGAAAAGAAAAAAGTTGATGGTGTGTGAAAAAGTGATGGAAAAGGGATGGAATCTATCCACATTAATCTTCATTGACATTGCAAGATTGCATTCCCTTTCCCGAAAGGGAAGTGTTCCTTTCGGGAAAGGGAATGAAAACTTGAAAACAGGGAAAAAAGTCTAACAAATGCTCAGGAAAGGGGATATGATGAGAAACAATGCGAATGAAAACAACCAAGAAAATTTGGATATAGAGTGATTGCAACCAAATTGAAGAGCAGAAATGAGGGGCACTGAAAAGGACCAACACTTGCCAAACATCCGCCAATTCAAACGCTGCAATCAGGGAAGAAATGGAAATAAATGAAGAGGAAAATAAATTGAAGAAATGCAAGCTTAAAATGAAAATGGGAAAATTTTGAAAGCACATGAAAAGCAAAAAGTGAACGGAATGATAGGAAGTGTAGGGTAAGCAACAGAAGCTTGGCCAATTTATCTTCATGAAAATCTTGAAACAGAGGAAAAAATAACAAACACTCAGGAAAGGAGATATGGTGTGAAACAACGCAAAAAAATACAAAAAGGAGAAATTTAGGATCCAGAGTGATTGTGACCAAATGGACTGAGATGCAATGAGGGGCACTGAAAAGGACCAACACTCACCAAATGAACTCCAATACATGTGCTGCAATCTGTCAAGAAATGGAAATAAAAGAAAGAGATGAAAAGAATTCCAAGAAATGCAAGCTTAAAATGAAAAAGGAAAAAATTTGAAAGAACGTGCTAATCATAAAGTGAATGTGATGACAAGAAGTGCAGGGAAAGGGACGGAGGCTTACCAAATTAATCCTAATTGAAATCACAATATTTCATTCCTTCCCCAAAGGGAAAGTCGTTCTTTTGGGAAAGGGAGTGAAATACTGAAATCAGAGAACCAATTAGAACAAATGCTCAGGAAAGGGGATATGATGAAAAAGAATATGAATTAAATCAACTGAGATAATTTGGAACTGGAGTGATTGTGGCCAAATGGACTGAGATTAAATGAGGGGCACTTTTGCCAAAATACTCCAATTCAAATGCTAACATCAGGCAAGAAATGAAAATAAAAGAAGGAACTTGCGGTTCCTTAAGCATGGTCTCCACGCTCGCCCTGGCTAGCTCAGGCACCACGGTGTGGAAAGGTACGGACAGCTGGCCGTGCCAGCAAACCCGATCCTGTGGGGCCTTGGATCCCACACGACCTCGGCAGCAGGCACAGGTGGTGCAAGGCAATGATGGTGGAGATAGAAATGCAGACTCTGCTGAACGGGTCACAAGATTTAATTGGAGCCCCGGCGTGGGACCTCCTGACCTCCAGGTAACTGCCCAGGCAGAGACCCCCAGGCTGCTTGCCAGCAGCTTTTATCTGGGGGTGGAACCAGGAGAAGAGGCAGTGGGTGAGCAAATCAGGGATCACCGGGGAGGGGTCACACGGATGAATGATATTTTCATAAACCATACATGAATGATGAGGAGGGACCCCCTCTGGATCTGACCTATCACTCGATGCCCTTGGAAGAACTTTCTATCTCCAGGAGAAGGCCCTAAGATGACAGGCAGACCCCAGAGGAGGGGAAGTGGGGGACTGACATATAACGGTTGGAGGGGAGAAGAGCAGGGAAAGATCATTAGGGGGAACAAACCGGGATACATAGAATGAACCATAAATTAATAGCACATACGATAAAACCGAAAGCAAATCCCACACCACTACAGAGCTCCCCACCAGCTCTTTTAAGGTGTCCCAAGGTTAGACCAGTGTCCCTTGGAGAAGGAGTTCCAATTTCAATAATGCATAAGAAAAAGAAGCTAGCAACAGGAAGCATTCATAGAAGCTCCGGTTGGAGTGCCAGCTGAAGGTAAAGGTGCCTGTAAAACGTCTTGTGCACAAGAACCGTGTGGAGAAATGGACTATGTAAGTATCACGGGGTTGAGCAGGTGGGCAGCTGTATGTTTGTGTGTGTGTAGAATATCTAAAATGGGGGCTGGTAGCCCAGACCCCGGAAGAAAATATTAACCTCCCAGTACCGCATTTTCAGCTCTCTGTGAGGAGACCAGCTGGGAAAGGAGGGAAGAGAAAAGAGAGAATGAGTGAGGTTCCCTGGGAGGGACTGGCAGGGAGGGTCCCAGCCCGAGAACCCAGGGAAAGGTTCTCGAGGAGAAGGGATCAATCTGATCACTGGGTGAGGTGAATAAGGAGGGGAGCAATTGAGTCAAGTTCAATTTTCTTTGAGAAGAAAATAGTTGGTAACTTTAGTACGAGACTAAGAGGGATTGCAAAGGGAAGTGGCTGGAAGGATATAGTCAGGGAAGACAGATGAGGAGAAAGATTGGAATTAGGCATGAGGCAAAGAGTTGGCAAAAGACAAGATAGTGCAACAGAATAATAAGTGAGAGTATTGAACCGCACAATGAGAGAGGGAGACCAAAATTCTTCTGGTACTGGGGATTTCTTAGTTTGTTGCCACCAAAATTGAGTCCAAGGAAAAGTAACTCCTTAGACCCAGGAGCTGCGAATTATGAAGGAAACTCACAAGAGCCTGGTATACCTGGGAACTGTGAGGGGGCTTCTCAGAAGGGGAGCATCCCTCAGGACAGTCCACTGGGGATGATGTTACAATTCTGATATATGGGAATCCTGAAGAAGAAGAAAAAAGCAGAAAATGATTAATTATTGTATGTTTGAAAGGACAAAGGAAATGATCGGGAAAGGTAATTTATATTGGCCAACGTTTAGACCATTTGGAGATTTGAATTACCAGGCTTTGATTTTGTATGTGAATTCAAAAGAGGAATTTAATCAGGAAGAAAGTGACTATGCTGCTCTGTGGCTTCCCAGGGGAAAGGGTGAATTTGTTACTTGAAGGCAGGGAAGCAAAGGTCATCTGTTCTATCCTTTACAAACTAGAGGTTGAGCAGCCAAACAAGACAGACACGAGCCCTAGGATATGTTAGATCACCTCCCACCCCCTTATAGGCAACCTCATCAGCCCGTTCAACCCCAAGCCCCCAAGGGTCCTCCTGTAAATGCAAACACACCCCCTATTCAGGAGGGGCCAGTAGCACACAGAACTAGAGGTGCGGAACAGGGAGAAGTGATGATGGGGATGGGGAAGCAAAAATGGAAGATGGACTATACCCACTTAGAAAAGTTCCAATGGCAAACCCAGAACAGAGACCTATTGGTGATGTGAGTGTTCCCCCGAACACAGGGGATGTTAGGGAGTTTAAGAAGGAGATGGGCAGGCTGCTAGAGGATCCTATTGGAGTGGCAGAGAGATTAGATCAGTTCTTGGGGCTGAATATGTACACCTGGGTGGAACTGCAGTCTATCGTAGGAATCTTGTTTACCATGGAAGAAAGAGAAATGATTAGAAATTCAGGAATGAGAGTTTGGGATAGAGAATGTCAGGAGCCAGACCAGGGGGATCAGAAATGGCCTGTGCAAGATCCAGGTTGGAATAATCAGAATGAAAGACACAGGCAGAATAGGAGTGATCTCCGGTGGATGATTATCCGAGGAATCTGGGAAGAAGGGCCCAAGGGGCAAAATATAAGGAAAGCTCTAAGTGAGCACCAAGGGAAGGATGAAGCCCTGGCAGACTGGTTAGAAAGACTACGGAAAGACTTGCAGTTATATTCAGGTGTAGACCCCGATGCTGCAGCAAGACAGGTCCTTTTGAAAACACAATTTGTAGCGAAGGCCTTGGGGCACATCAGGAAGAAGCTGGAAAAAGTAGAAAATTGGCAGGATAGGGGGATTCAGGAATTGTTAAGAGAAGCACAGAAAGTGTATGTGAGAAGAGATGAGGAGAAGCAAAAGACAAAACCACAGATTTTATTGGCAGCAGTCAAGGAAACACAGACAACCATGAATACAGTGAAGCGCTCAGGAAAGAACAAACAACAGAAAAAGGCAGGTTCCACCTCTGGGGATACGAGACCCATGTGTTTTTCCTGTCACCAGAAAGAACACCTACAAACTTCTTGTCCCACCTCCAGGGGTACAGGACCCACTTGTTTTTATTGCCACAGAAAGGGTCATCTACAAAAATTCTGTAGAAAGAGGCAGCGAGATGAGAAAATGTTTCAAGAAGACTAGAGGGATCAGGGGCTCTATTTAATGAGGACTGAACACCAAGAAGAGCCCTTGATAAAACTGAAAATAGGTCCTCAAAAGAAGAAATCACATTTTTGGTGGACACAGAAGCTACTAGCTCAACAGTAAGGAAACTACCACAAGCATATGAAGTAAGTCGTGAACGTGTCCCTGTAATTTGGGTTAAAGGGGAAATTTTTCTGGCTCCTGTAATTAAAAATGTGCAGATCGAATCAGATAAAAAATTTGGACTGAATGATTTGATATTAATACCAGAGCCTCATAGTAATTTATTAGGAAGAGACTTAATAATAGCCTTGGGGATTAAAATAACACCCTGTGAAGGAAAATTTAAAATCTATTCTTTAACTGAAGAAGATAATTTTGTGATAAGCGACACTGTGAGGTATACTGGTGAAGAAGGAAAATTAACCATTCAGCCCATTAGCATTGAAGTACAGAAACTAGAAATCCCCATTAGAGTAAAACAATATCTGATATCACTGGAAGGTCAGAAGGGGTTGAAACCGGTAGTTGAGAATTGAGTACATCAGGGGGTGTTGGAGTCCTGTGTGTCACCACATAATACCCCATCCTGCCGGTAAAGAAACCTGATGGTAGCTACTGACTAGTGCAGGATCTCAGAGCGGTAAATCAAAGAACCATTACCCGCTTTCCAGGAGTAGCTAAGCCAGATACCTCCTAATTACATTTGGTGCAGTGTCGTGGATTTAAAGGATGCCTTTTGAATTTGCCCTCTGGATGAGGGCAGTAGGGATTGCCTTTGAGTAGGAGGACCCAGATACAGGTAGGAGAGAACAATTAAGGTGAACGGTGCTACCTCAAGGTTTTACAGAGGCACCAAATCTTTTGGGAGGGCATTAGAAAAACTTTGGAATTCCTTTGAGTTACCCAAAGGAATTAAGCTGCTACAGTATGTAGATGATTTGTTAGTAGCAAGAGAAACTGAAGAGGAAACTAGAAAGGGTACTTCTAGCTTCTAAATTTTCTGGGAGAAAATGGGCAGAAGATATCAAAGTCAAAATTGCAGCTCGTAGAGTCAGAAGTGCGGTATTTAAGTCATTGGATTAGTAAGCAAAAGGAAAAGCTAGACCCTGAAAGGGTTCCAGGAATATTGAACATGGGAACCCCAAAGTCTAAAAGATAAATAGAGCAGTTTTTGAGTCTTTTGAGTTATTGTACGCAAGAGATAGAAGGGTTTAGTAGAAACCTATAATTTCTATATGAGAAATTAACTACCAATTGCTTGGAATGGACTAAAAGAGATCAGGAAAATTTTGAGCAAGTTAAAAAAGCCCTACTGCAAGATCCTGTACTGAGTCTTCCCAGTTTAGACAAGCCTTTTCAATTATTTGTTAATAAAGTTGATCAAACACCTTATGAAGTACTGACTCAAGATTGGGCAGGAAGCCAAAATCCAGTAGGATATTATTCCAAATTATTGGATCCAATTAGTATAAGTCAGCCAACATGCCTGCAAGTTCTGATAGGCACTGCTATGTTAGTAGAAGAAGCCCGAAAAGTAACCTTTGGGGCACCACTGGAAGTGTACACCCCCATAATATTAGGGGAATCTTTGCTAAAGAGGCCAGAACATGGTTAACTGATTGCAGAATATTAAAATATGAGGCTATCTTGATAGTCTCCTCTGGAGTAGAGCTGAGAGTGACAAATATATAAAGCCCCACTCAATTCCTTTATGGAGACCCAGGGGAAGAATTAATACATGATTGCATGGAGGACATAGAGTTACAAACAAAAACATGCCCAGATTAAAGAGAACAAGATTTAAAAACAGGAGAAAAAATATTTATAGATGTATCATCCCGAGTGGTAGACAGAAGAAGGAAATCTGGGTATGCCATAATTCATGGAGAAAAACTGGAAGTAAAAGAATCTGGTCCCCTTAGCCCGTCCTGATCAGCACAAGCCTGTGAACTCTATGCATTTTCTCTGTGCATTGCTGTTATTAAAGGATTGAGAAGGGACCACATACACGGACTCAAAATATGCCTTTGGGATAGTGCACACATTTAGAAAAATTTGGAAAGAAAGGGGACTTATAAACACTCAAAGAAAAGGATTAGTGCACCAAGGATTGATAATTCAAATCCTTAAAGCTTTGAAGAGCCCAAAAACAATAGCAGTGGTTCATGTGAAAGGCCACTAGAGAGGGAGAGGCATTAAAACAAGAAGAAACAATTTGGCTGATGATGAAGCTAAGAAAGCTGCTCTGAGGGAAAACAGCAATGTAATTATGACTTTTCAGGAAGCAGGAACACAAAATCAAACACCATACTTTTCTTTAGCAGAAGTAGAAGCCATGAAAAACCTAGGAGCAACTCTAAAAGAGGGACAATGGATTCTCCCTGACAAAACCACAGTTCTAATGGCAGAAAAAGGATAGACTCATGCTTCAAGGGTAAAAGGACCTATACCCAGTAAAGATTGGAAAATTATTTTGACACCGGGAGACCTGAAAGTAAAGTTAAAAAAGACTTAAATTTGATTAAACCCTTTCATTAAAAAAAAAGGTTTAATTTATTTAAAAAATGTGTACTAAACAGTTTAAAGTAAAATTGTAATTAATCCACAACATGGCTGAAGAGAGCTTTTGGTGCCCAGAGGCTATAGCTCATATGGAAAATCGTTTTCGGCTGTGGATTTCACGAAATGCTGCAACACATTTGGTGTGCCACCCACGTATTGAAAGAATAACCCAGCCCCAGGATATTCAAGATATCCTTAGTACAGAAAGGTCAGAAGCTGCCATCCCGCAGAGAGAAGTTTCCATGTCTCAGCAAGGTTGCTGCAAACACGGTCATCAGTGTGAGCGGTGTAAAGCAGTGACCATGAAGTGGCTGAGACAAAGACATTGGCACAGGACAACTGTACCTTGGGACCAAAGAGATGTAGCTTTTATGATTAATTGTATATGATGTTTTAGTAAGTAGAGCGAGACTTTAGAATGCACAAATGGGTTTTAGCACAGACCAACATTGATAATTATATAATAGAAGATCAAGTACAAAGAGCATTGATTTATTTAGCGTATCACATGGAACAATTACTGGCTTTGAGAACACTGCATGAACAACAAAGGATAATAAAATTAAGATGTGGATATAGTAGGATACAGTAGGAAACAGCAGAAAATGTTAAATTGTCTTGCTTAACCTGTTCATGTTATAAAACTCCTTTGATAGTTAACAATTAAAGGTTTGTATTTTGTAATTGCAACTAACTTTAATTTATTAGAAAAATTTGGCATTCTGGATTGGCTGTCAACAGCAACTCCACTGGGTCTGGAGTCAGAAGAATGCCAATGGGAAGGGATTAGATGTTTCCTTGATCAATGGGAACGGCCTGAACAGATTGAAAATCTTTTAAGAGACACTCAGCAACTAACACTAACATACATTGAGGAATGACAATTCCAGAAAAAGAGACTGGTAACACCCATTACTAAAAGAGTCCAAGAACAAGTAACACACTGGGAGTGCACTAAGCATGGCTTAGAGTGTCGCCCATGGGTTTGTGTTATTTGTGCGCTTTGCCTTAATTTGTGGTGAATAACAAGAGCAGAAGAAAGAGGGAGACAATTGATTTGTTTAACTTGCTTAGATTGCATGCGTGAACAGTTAACTTTAAAAAGCTTTTCCAGTTATTTTTTTAGGAACACCTTTGAGATATGAAGATGGAACCTTTTATGCAGCGGTACAATTAATAGAAAATTTAAACAAGTGAGTTTTTACTATATTAGCTTTTGAGCAGGTGAGAGAGGAAACGATTCATAATATTATAGACCACTATATCATAATAGACAGCTTCTGTGGAGAAGGAATTTTTGTGCCACGCTATAGACACATTTCTGATGTGAATTGACATTGTGAATATGCCTATTAGTGGTGATGATAACTTAATAATTATCCCCAACTTCGGAGCAAAAAGTGACCAACAAAACAGGTTGTCAACGGAAGTAGTGAAAAAGCAAATCTTATTGTGGTTGGCACATCTCCAGAGCTTTGGTGGTTTAGACTAAAAGAGGAAGTAGCTGACCAACCCAGAAAAAAAGAGAGAGGGAGAGGGCAGTGCTGTGAGAACTGTGAGTAATCTGGGCCATCCTTGAAACAAACATGAGGCCAAGGGTACCAGTGAGACCAAATGCACCAGTGACTAGATCCCAGCATATAAACTTTGCTGCCAAGAATCCGGATATCTTGGCCCTTGGCTGCAACCCAAAGGGCCTTGAGGACAGTAGAAAGTCAAAACTCCTGAAGATTATTTTCATTGTGTTTGTCGTGATGCCCTTGGCAACTGGCCAAAACTATGGAGCCACTCTGGACAGAGTCCATGAGAGAAGGGAATGAGCAATGCAACAACAAACAATAATAAAACAAGCAGCACAAGGGTGGGAAATGAGAGAACAATCTATGCAAAAACAAAGTCCCAATAATGTAATAAATGCCATCACTCCATGTGGGTCAAAGACAAGGTGGAATTTGTGTTCACAGCACATCCACATGTTAGTGCTGCCTGCTACAATCACAGCAATTTTATAGATGCTTGTGTTAAAAATAGGAAAATGTATTGGTTAGGGAAAAATTTAGGGTTTAATGGACCAGCTCCATATCCTTACAGTGCTCAAATCTGTCCTCATAATTTTTTTTTTTTTTTTTTTTTTGAAAGATAAGAATGAAAATGATCCAAGCATAGGTATAGGAGGTACAGCCCTGAGGAAAACAACAACAACAACAACGACAAAAACAACCAAAAACAAAACAAACAAACAAACAAACAAACAAACAAAACCACCACCCAAATGAAACAAAAGAAATACAAATACGAAAAAAGTCCATAAGGAAAGAATTAAAGGAACTGGATAAGCTGTATGAACAATTCAAACAGCAGTATAGCGACTGGGATTTGACAATATCAAATAATATCGTTTTTGTAGATTTGATGCAAGAAGTTGCTATGGAATTAGGATTATCCAAATGCTGGATCTATGGGGGACTTGGAATGGCTGAAAGATGGCTGTGGAGAGGTGAGAGTCTAGCTCCAGAACAATTTTTAAAATAGAATTATACTCAAATTTCCAAGACATTAAAACCACCTGAAGGATGGATTTTAAGTCATCAAGTAATTGGAACAGTCTGTATGACTTGAGAAGGAAGGGAATATAATGAAGTACTACGATATACTCCTTGTATATCTATTTTAGTAGTTAATTTGAATAATAAAACTAAGACCTGGCAACCAAAAACTTTTACTGGGTATTGGGGAATAACAAAGGAAATGAATTGTGAGTGGAAAAATCAAACTGATTTGTGCTGGCATAAAAGTCCTGGAGCTAACCCCACCAATCAAAAAAAAGACCTTACATCCTATTTGGAACAACAAGAAAAAAACAGACAGTAAATGGAAAGCCCCTGGTAGAATATTTTACATTTGTGGGCAATGAGCATAGAGTGAATTACCTCAAAAGTGGGAAGGAACCTGTACCTTAGGAGTTATACGACCCTCCCTCTTCATCATACCAAGGTCTAGGAGCAATATGCTGGGAACACCATTTTATGAGAGTCTAGAAAGGAATAAAACAGATTTAAACCTCAACTTCCCAAAGGCAGGGGGAAGGCAGGAATGGGGGGAAGACAAAGGGCCTGCAGAAAGAATCATAGCGTATTATGACCCAGCAACTTGGGCTGAGGGTGGATCTTGGGGATATAGGACCCCAATTTATCTATTGAATCGGTTGATAAGTCTCCAGGCAGAAGTGGAGGTTGTATCAAACCACACTTCTGATGCCCTGAAGTTACTGGCCAAGCAGCATTCACAAATGTGAGCATTTGTATATCAAACCAGAATTGCCCTAGATTATCTGTTGGCTGAAGAAGGGGGAGTTTGAGGAAAATTTAATGAATCTGAGAGCTGTGTGGAGAGAGATGATCATGGGGAAGCCATCACAAAACTTGCTGAAGAAATTAAAAGGGTGGCACACGTACCTATTCAAAAGTGGAATTCTATTCTAAAAACTGATTGGTGGGATAACCTCTTTGGAGGAGCCTGGTGGAAGAAGGTGGGATTTATGCTGTTATGTTCTGGATTAGGATTGTTATTCTTACCATGCATGATTCCATGTCTTTTTAGACTAATCCACCCAGTGATACAAGGAATGCAAATGACAGCAATGCCCACTGATCCAGAATTGTCAGCAAAAGGGAAACTAAATTCTTTGATGAAATTAAAAGCTAGACCTACTCACACTCGAAAGGAAGGAGCCAAAGAGATATTGACTGAACATAAAGAGACTACTCTAGAACAAGAGATGTCAACCAAATTTGAGAAGGAATGCGAAAAGCTTGATGCAGGATGGGAGATGTTAGAAAAATTAGAGGCTGAAATGAGAGAGCGTGAAAACCTTCATTATTTGGAATATAGAAAAAATGGAGATTCAGTTTTAATTAAAAAGCATGAATCAATAGGATTAAAAAGAGAAATAGGGTAAATTGTAATAAATGAAAATGATTCATGCTAATTGTAACTATATTAATATTTTAAAAATATATATTTTAGAAAATATTTGTGATACAGTAGTAAAGGGAAAAGTAGATGTGGTTGTGTTACAAAGCAGATGGGCCCCTTGGCAGATCCTACATGAGAAAAATGAGATACAGGATGCAGTTTGAGATGAGCAAGAGTCTCAAAGATGGATTGGCCAAAGCTGGGACTACTCCAAGGTCGGGAGATGGGCCCTTTGCAGGTGTTATGGGATACAGGATGTCTTAAGATAGAACTGGCCTTGAGATGGACAAAGCTGGGACTATTCCAAGGCAGGGAGTTTGGGTGGTGGTTTGATCCATGAAATAATTACTTTTTGGAACATAATGCTTAGTTATGTAGTACGCAAAACTTAGAGCACACACGCAACCAGTAAGGTTATTCATAGGATGAGAGGAAGATGATGAGCCTTCATCTGAAGAAGACCACCAAAAAGCCAAGAAGATCCCTAACAACAAGTGAAGCATGCACTATGCAGTATAATGACGTAGATTTTACAAATGGATAATAGGAGGAGATTCACGGGAAATATTAATGAATACATATTAGCATACAGTATATGAGTTCAAGTTGGATTACTTTGTTTTGTATGTGAGGTAGGGTGAGAAAGCCCTCACCTCTGTACCTTGGTTGGTTTTGATTATGCTTTATCTGAACAGTACTTATCTTTAATTGATCACTGCCAATTTTTTTTATATGCTTGATTATAAAATGCTACTTAAATAAAATTGCATTGCTCCTAAATTGAACTTCATTGCTTATTAAATTAGACATATAGAGCTTCATTTAAAACCTTTCCTTTCCTTTCCTTTCCTTTCCTTTCCTTTCCTTTCCTTTCCTTTCCTTTCCTTTCCTTTCCTTTCCTTTCCTTTCCTTTCCTTTCCTTTCCTTTCCTTTCCTTTCCTTTCCTTTCCTTTCCTTTCCTTTCCTTCTCTCTCTTTTCCTTTTTTCTTTCATGGGAGCAGGTGCCCTTACCCTCCCAAAATCACTGCCCCTCCACATCACCCCTGCTCAGCACAGCACCTTAAACTCAGCCTTCCCAATTTTAAGGCAACCTCCCACAAGACACTTTCAGGCCCCAAAATTCCTAAAAGCACCAGCAACCTTTAAACACTGCTTCTTGCTTTCCCCTCCTCTACTCCCCTACTACAAGAGCACAAACCACCCCATTCACCCATTTCAATCCCTACCCATCCCAACTTTCACACCATCTGCACACTGCAATCCCCACATTACACTGATCCATCCCATCCCAT